>JAPDPK010000028.1:7012500-7246600 GCA_031772115.1 Heritiera littoralis
CTTCTCCACGCGTAACCGAACTCCCGAACCCAAACTTTGTTTTCGCAGACCAAAAATTATTTTTTTTTGATAAACCTTAATTAATTTTAAGATTTTATTGAAAAAAATAAACAATTTTAGGTGGCCAATCACACCTAGCCAAAAAAGATTGGTGGCGACTCCAGTTAGTGTTTTTTTTCAAAATCGTCTAGCGATCGAGTCCCCGGACGAAAATCGTTACGACAAACCGAGCCGATGGAATCGAGCGAGGTGAACACGGGCGCGACCTTTGAGAGGCAGTCGTCGACCCGAAACAGGTAATGGAGACATGTGCCACCTGTAAGGATATTCGGCCACATGTTTTAAATTATGCATTTAATTTATACATGCAATTTATAATGATTAGTTTTGAAAATTGTGGTGATTTATCGGTTTCAAATTGCGGTGAAATATCAGTTGCGAAATATAAACTAAATTTCCGTGTAGGAGGCTAGCCAAATCGACAGCCGTTATACTGCCGAAAAATTATTGAAAAATTACTGAAATTTACCGAAAATCACAGAAATCCAAAATAAAAGATTTGATTTCACGTGAATCGATTCTGAAATTTACCGAAAATCACAGAAATCTAAAATAAAAGATTTGATTTCACGTGAATCGATTTTCGGGTACGAAAATCGAGAAATTAAGTAAATTTCATAAAACATGAATATAGTGATATTTAATTTTAAAATATTCATGTTTTCGAGAATGGTAAAAAGGAAATCACCGAAAATTCGCCTGGTAGGTGATATTTCACGTGAAACGAGATGAAAATGAAAAAGAGACTGAAGTGAATATTTTTATAAATATTCTTAAATATTCACTTGATTTTACATAAAACCTTTATGATTTTAATTATGGAAATAATTAATTATGAAGATTTCATAAAGGTTAAGAAATGAAGAAAAACTATGATTTCGAGACTAGAGGTCTCTACACGTGTTTTTAGAAGAAAACATGGTGATGGGAATTTAAACTTAGAAAATAAATAATTTATTTTCATAAATTATAAAAATATTTGTTTGAAATTTCGATAATTATAAAACCATGTTTTCGATTGAATGCATGGAAAAGCGTGCATATGTGTTTTATTGGAAAAAGACAGTTTTGCCTTTCTATACTTTCAGTGATGATTTTGCTGAACTGTACTGTTTACTGAACTGTACTGTTTACTAAAGTGGTAGCCACTGATTACTGTTTTACTGAAGAAAAAGCTACCATTTTACTGTTAACAGAACTGTACTGTATATTGAAATGGTAGCCACTGATTACTGTTTTACTGAACTGAAAGCTACCATTTACTATTTACTGAACTGAAAGCTACCATATACTATTTACTGAATTGATAGCTACTGTTTACTGTTACTTACTGAACCGTATCGAGATATTGTTTTACTAAATACTGAATATACTGTTTTACTGAACTGTACGATACGGTTACTGATTTGAAAAGAGAAATAAATGTTTATTCTAAAAGAATAACATAAGAATTATTTCTAAGAAAGAAATAATCAAAGAAGTAACTATCCAATGATTGGATATTTACAAATCACTGTACTATCACGTGTTTTACTGTACTGAAGAGGAGAGAAGTAAACCACTGTTTTACTACTGAGTTGTCATGTGTTTTAAAGTATACTGAATGTAAAAAGAAATAAGTGGTTTACTCTGTCAAAAAACGAAAAGTTTATCGTTTTGAAAACAATGGAATTAGTACTCTCTATAGTTGCTTCTAGGTTCCGAAACAAGTCAGGTATTTCAAAATACCTGCATTACTCTATCTGGATCCCTAGCCGACTGTAGTATCCTTCCTACATGTGTGCCTAGAGCTAACTAGGAAGATTTTGAAGAAAATGAAAAATTATTTTCAGCATATAGATAGCTGAATATCAAGTGTGACATATAACTCTCTTACTGAGTCGTGGTTTGCTCACTCCCCAATTTTAACATTTCAGGTTTTGATGATGGTGAGATCCAATAATTATGGATTACGACTGCACATAATGGACAATGTGACAGACCAACTAAGATATATGAGGTATGATCATTTATTTTCTGTATTTAGATATATATACAGTACTACTTGCTTATTAAGTCAGATAGGGGATGTATGCAAGAAAAAACAATATTTTATGAAATTGTTTAACATTAAGTGTAAAGTGAAGTATCACAGACAGCCCAACCGGATAAATTGTGTAAAATAAGGTGAAAAATGTGGTAACGGGTCGTTACAGATTTAATGGTATCAGAGCATGTTGGCCTGATGTCTGTGGATACTTTGGAAAGAAAAGTGTTAAACATCCCCGGTAGTATTATGTCGTCTGAATACATAAAGAAAATAAATGATTGTAAATTGAGAAAAATAAATTAAAGGGAGTGAGAAAGTATAAATTGAGAATGTTAATGAAATAATAGGCTCAGAAATTACCAGAAAATTGGTGATTCTTATAATCTAAATGAAGGCCCGTTCGGTAAGGAACCGAAAGGACTCGGTGAGGGCCCCACCAGTACTTTACGGTCCGGATCGAATTGAGACCTGAAAATAATGGTATGAAGGAGGGGAATGACATATCATCATTAAATAGACTTTAAGATCACCGATTGAGGGTAATTTGAAGAGAGAAAATTTTTGACCAAAAATGACCAAAATATCCCTGACTTTAAAATTTTACTGGGAGTCAGAATAAACCAACAGAAGTTGAATTTGATTGATTTGACAAAGAAGTTAATGATATAAAGCTGAATTACACGTAAAATTATCCAATTATGAATCTTAGTGGACTTCTCTGTCGAAATTGAACAGGATCTTAATGGCTGATATTAGTATGAGAAATGATACTATCAGCACATAGATAATGAGATCATTGATTCAAAAGTATACTAAGGAGAAAGAAATAAATGTCGAAATAACGAAAATGCCCCCTATGTTGGGCGATGTTCGGAACAGTGATAAAACCGAGCTGAATTGGAATCCATTGATAGTAATGGAGTTATAAATGGCATAAAGGATGTCATATGAATATAATGATCCCTATTACTGATTTCACTGACACTTAGATTATGGATGCGAATGGTGGGTGACCCAGTGAAAGGGCTGGGCATTCTCAAAGAGGACAGTACACATATGTAAAGGCGGACGGCGGACGGGCCGAGGCCTTATATGATGCGATCCGATAAAAAGTGTAGTGGAATGCCACAAGATGATTGGCCCGGTTATTGATTGTAAGGGCCTGAACTATGAGTGTATTGAAATGGATATTATTACGGGATCGTTGAATATTATGAAAAGTGAAATAATTACAGAAAATGACTGAGAAAGTGAATACTACAGATGAGGAAATTCATAGCAGTACGGTTAATTACGGTTCTATACATGTATACTGTTTCTGAGGTATTAAAAGAATAATTAATTATAGAACCGGACCATTTGAGATATACATTCCAAATTGATGTACTGCATGGAGTACTATAAATGGGAAAATGTGTATAAGAACAGTAAGTGATAAACAGAATGAGATGACAGCTAACCTAAGTTCTTCAAGACCCTTGAGACAGAACTGTGATGGGCGACCCAATGATGGGCTACCCAATGATAGGCGACCCGTAGTGGATCATGTGTTGTGAGGTGCGGGCGAATTATGTTATCGTCGACTCACTAGTAAGGGTAAACTGGGGCGAAAGGATCGCCTAGGGGATGCTCGCCGACAGCCGATACGAACGCGCAGGACTCTTACAATTATTTTAATGTTAACACGGGTGAAAGGAACTAGGTACGTAAGGGTGCCAGGGTTCAAACCTCATGGATAACATACTCAAGGGAATTAAACCTGAATTTATTAAATGAAATTGATTTTAAAGCAAATTACAGAGATAATAAATTGGTTAGCTGTAACATGTGTTGATAACTGTTGTACTCGATACAACTTACTAGATTGAGATTCGTAAGGCTATAAAGTATGAGTAAACAATGAAATCAAGGTAGAATATGAGTCAAAATGAATCGAATAGTAAATGTCTCTGCCTTGAGAATACACAGTGTAAATGATAGGACATGAGGATGAAATGTTCGAATTAATAAGAAATGTGTGATTAAAGAAAGTATCGGATTTGATTTCTAATAGAACTTCCAGAGTTATATAAATTGGAGGAATCGAGATAACATTGACTCGATTTTGAATATGAAATCTGATTTTAAGCTTATATCGGAGAACTTAAGAAAATCCGAAAGCTTAAGAAATCCACTTTGGAAAATGAGTGAATAATGAAATCCACGTGTAAAGGTTTGAATGACAAAAATACAGATAGTGAAATTGAGAATAATGAAGTTGTCTGTATAAGTGTAAATGAGAGAAATACAAATGACCTCGATATGTAGATGAATGAAAGTGATATAGTAAATGATTACTATTTAATAAAGTTCTTGTGAAGAACAAGTATTCATCTACATGGAAATAGACGCTTTATGGATCTAATCAGAGATATGAGGAGTTTATAAGACTAGCCTCAGTATAAAGCGTTATTTGATAAAAGATTGGAGACTAATGTCCATAAGATGTTGATTAGAACTTGGAGTGAATTTTACGAGTGCCTATTAAGGTTTACAAGGTTAATGAAATACCTTGAAATATATACATAAGCCTAATGATTGAGGCACCCATACAAGAATAAAGTGATGAGGTATCTAAATAGTTAAAGATACAAATGGAAAATGAGCAACATGATGAG
Organism: Heritiera littoralis; assembly: GCA_031772115.1. Classification (NCBI taxonomy): domain Eukaryota; kingdom Viridiplantae; phylum Streptophyta; class Magnoliopsida; order Malvales; family Malvaceae; genus Heritiera; species Heritiera littoralis. The sequence continues at coordinate 7,017,247 of JAPDPK010000028.1, forward strand.
ATGACCCTTAAAAGTCTTAAAGACTGTGGACTTGTGTTAAGATTAGCAATTAAGAGATTTGGCTAAACAGTATCTCCTTCTGAGATATGTGATCTCGAGATAATCGGATGACAGTGAACCTGTCTATGATATAGAGATAACGATTGAGATACGAAAGTAATAAGTCTAGCCAAATACTACTGCCAATCTATAGAAGAGTGATGGGGCTAGCTACTTTACTAATGTGACATAATTAAAGAAACTCAAGTCGGTAAATGGATAAGTGTAAAGAAAAGATAGTATGCAAGATTTTAAAAGATCTTAGCAGTATAAGTACCATACCAATTGAGAAAACCGACTAAAAGGATGAGAGTAAAAATGTGAAAAGATGAAAGTGGAAATATGAAAACGAAAATGAAAGTGGAATAAGGAAATAAGTTGCATGATGAGTAGGGAACATGAAATAGTTCCCGAAATTGCGACTGAAAGTGAATTCAGGCTGGTTATCACATGATTGTGGCAAGATGTAAAAATCAAGCCAGATTTGATGAGTGAAATAAATAGTACTCAAAGGAGTAAGATAAATGACAAGTATTACTTACTGCTAGTATATAAATGAAAAATGATTATACATATAACCACCGTAACATGATAGGAATGGTGGAAGTGTATAGATAATGTGGTGAGCAAATGAGTAATTTAAGGATTCAATTGTAGAATCTAAATTATGAAAAGAGATGTAAAGACCATACTACATGAAGAGAACATGATTGTCTCATGATTTGTGATTGTAAGAGATAATCAATAGTAAAATCTGCAAGTGGGATGCAGCCTTAATGAAATAAAAGTGAAAATGAATATTGTGGACAATAAAAAGTCCAAAAGAGAAATGAGGATATGGAAGTGATTAAAGACTGATGATCTGAATAGAATCACTTTCCATTATCAGACTCTGATATTCTCTAGTGCCTTAGTCGAAGTATGAGTGTGGGATAGTGAAAGTATGTATATAGTTCCAGTGAGCAGTACATGTGATGGGAATCTCTGAGTTGCCATATGCTTAATGAGAAATAGCAAAAGGCTTCGAGATCCCAAGTGTATTGATAGCACCGTTCCATACTGATATATATATATATATATATATGAGCGTGAGATGTAAACGCTCCATGATGTTGAGAGAGCGTGTGCATGAGATGTATAAGCTACTAGGACAATTACATATAACTGACTGACATGTGTAATTGATAGTTTTAAACTATATCGACTTGGCACTAAGTGAGGAAAAATGGATGATAAACAACATAGAGTAGCTGTGACATGAAAAATACTGTGCATGGACTCTTATGTGAAAAGAGAAATGAGATTGATAACTCCCAATTTGATGAATGAACTTACAGGAGTATAGATATATGTGATGAAAGACAGCATATAGTGGTCTAAAGTATTTTTGATGTTGAAAGTACGCTGGTAGTAATTATATAAAAGTTGATCTAAAGGATAAAGTCGTAAGTATACGACATGTACCACCTTCTAAGTTAAGTTAAATTCGGAGGACTGAATTTCTTAAGGTGGTGAAGATGTGATAACCGTAAATTTTTCATTTATTGAAAATTATAAATATTGGAAATAAATAAATAAATAAAATTGTGAGAATGGGATATTGGTGAAAAATCCCGAGAATTGAGAAAGGAACAGATGGTGGAAATCTGAGTGAAGGAAAATTAAATCGGAAAAAAATAAGGTTGGAATTATGGAAAATATAAAAGAAAGGAAATTTAATTTGGATAAATGAAAATCCAAATTAAATAAGAAAGTGAGGAAGAAATAAATATGATATATATTTATATAATTATATATTATATAGATATATTTTTAATACACAATATAAATATATCTTGATATGATATATATATATATATATATATATAATATGATACTATATATATATATATAAAGTGATAATACATATTATATGTATAAAATATAAATTATAGTATATAATATGGGATATTATATACTAAAAATAAAAAGGAAATAAAACAAAAAGGGAAAGAAAACAGAAGGGATCGGGACAGACCCCGACCCCTTCCCAGCCAAATCCCGACAGCAGCAACCGCTGCCGCTATCGGTGAGAGAAGATCAGAGAGAGGGAGAGGGCGTCACCGGTTGATGAGGAAGAGTGAAGGCCATCGGCGATGGCCCGAAAAAGAAGGGAATCGAAGGCGAAAACCGACGGAAGCCGGGAAGAAAAAAGAGAAAGGGATCTGGCGGTGCCGGCGGAATTGGTTGCCATCACTGCCACCGAAGCTTCGCCGGAGGAAGAGGAAGATGTGGGAGGCCACGGTTGAGGCGGAGAACGGCGGAGGAAGGCCGACGAAGGAGGAGAAGAAATATAAGGTAAACCGAGTCGATCCGCCGCTATGTCGTTGATTCGGGATGAACGGAGGCCAGATCCGGCTTCGCCGTGGTGCTGGCCAGCTGCTGAGCCACCGAACTGTCGGAGAATCGGCCGTCGGAGGAGAATCGACGGTGAAGGGGGTGACCGATCCTGCTGGAAAAGAAAGAAAAGGAAAAGAAAAAGAAAAGAAAAAGGAAAAAGAAAAAGAAAAGAAAAGAAAAGAGAAAAAGAAAGAAGGAGGAAAAAAAGAAGAAAGAGAAAAGAAAAGGAATTCCGGGAATTTGGAGAATTCCCGAGAATTCGAAAATTACGGGAAATCCCGAGAATTACAAAAATCGGTAAGAAATCTCAAAAAATATTAAATTATTTAAATAATTTATTTATTTAAATAATTATGGAAAAATTCTAAATTTTAGAATTTAATTTCCAGAAAATTTCTTCGATAACCGAGCCGATGGAATCAGGGGAGGTGAACACAGGTGCAACCTTCGAGAGGCAGTCGTCGACCCGAAACAGGTAAGGGAGACATGTGCCGCCTATAAGGATATTCAGCCACATGTTTTAAATTATGCATGTAATTTATAAATGCAATTTATAATGATTAGTTTTGAAAATAGTGGTGATTTATCGGTTTCAAATTATGGTGAAATACCAGTTGCGAAATATAAACTGTATTTTCCGTGTAGGAGGCTAGCCAAATCGGCAACCGTTATACTGCCAAAAAATTATTGAAAAATTACTGAAATTTACCGAAAATCACCGAAAACCAAAATAAAAGATTTGATTTCACGTGAATCGATTTTCGGGTACGAAAATCGAGAAATTAAGTAAATTTCATAAAACATGAATATAATGATATTTAATTTAAAATATTCATGTTTTCGAGAATGGTGAAAAGGAAATCACTGAAAATTCACCTGGTAGGTGATATTTCACGTGAAACGAGATGAAAATGAAAAAGAGACTGAAGTGAATATTTTTATAAATATTCTTAAATATTCACTTGATTTTACATAAAACCTTTATGATTTTAATTATGGAAATAATTAATTATGAAAATTTCATAAACGTTAAGAAATGAAGAAAAACTATGATTTCGAGACTAGAGGTCTCTACACGTGTTTTTAGAAGAAAACATGGTGATGGGAATTTAAAGTTAGAAAATAAATAATTTATTTTCATAAATTATAAAAATGATTTGTTTGAAATTTCGATAATTATAAAACCATGTTTTCGATTGAATGCATGGAAAAAGCGTGCATATGTGTTTTATTGTGGAAAAAGACAGTTTTGCCTTTCTATACTTTCAGTGATGATTTTGCAAACTGTCTTCATCGTATGGAAAACATGATATATACCTTTATGAAATAATTTGAAAAATGTTATTTATTTTATAAATTTCATAAAGGTGATTATATTTACATGTGAGCCTTATGGATATTTGATTTATGGTGTTTAAAATCCATAAAGGTTATGGTACGGTTTATACTGTTTTGAGACTTAGGCCCCGAGCCTCATGCATCACATATACTGTTACTGTCATGTGGCCGATTGACCAGCTAGTCATCAGCGTCCCGGATTGTCGCCTAGCAAGCGTACACCGAGGACATATTATAGATCATGGCCATAGATCTCATTACTGTTATTGTGTCCCTAGTGGACGAGATAGCATGATTTAATTGTAGGGTGATGCCTAGTCTCACATACTGATTACTGTTTATTGATGAAAAATCGTACCAAAGCACTATTTACTGAACTATACTGTTTACTAAAATGGTAGCCACTCATTACTGATTTACTGAAGAAAAAGCTACCATTTACTGTTAACAGAACTGTACTGTATATTGAAATGGTAGCCACTGATTACTGTTTTACTGAACTGAAAGCTACCATTTACTATTTACTGAACTGAAAGCTACCGTATACTATTTACTGAATTGGTAGCTACTGTTTACTGTTACTTACTGAACCGTATCGAGATATTGTTTTACTGAATACTAAATATACTGTTTTACTAAACTGTACGATACGGTTATTGATTTGAAAAGAGAAATAAATGTTTATTCTAAAAGAATAACATAAGAATTATTTCTAAGAAAGAAATAATCGAATAAGTAACTATTCAATGATTGGATATTTACAAATCACTGTACTGTCATGTGTTTTACTGTACTGAAGAGGAGAGAAGTAAACCACTATTTTACTATGAATTGTCACGTGTTTTAAAGTATACTGAATGTGAAAAGAAATAAATGGTTTACTCTGTCGAAAAACGAAAAGTTTATCGTTTTGAAAACAACGGAATTAGTACTCTCTACAGTTGCTTCTAGGTTCCGAAACAAGTCAGGTATTTCAAAATACCTGCCTTACTCTATCTGGATCCCTAGCCGACTGTAGTATCCTTCCTACATGTGTGCTTAGAGCCAACTAGGAAGATTTTGAAGAAAATGAAAAATATTTTCAGCATATAGATAGCTGAATATCAAGTGTAACATATAACTCTCTTACGGAGCCGTGGTTTGCTCACTCTTCAATTTTAACATTTCAAGTTTTGATGATGGTGAGATCCAATAATTATGGATTACGGCTGCACATAATGGACAATGTGACAGACCGACTAAGATATTTGAGGTATGATCATTTATTTTCTATATTTAGACATGTATACAATACTACTTGCTTATTAAGTCAGATAGGGGATGTATGTAAGAAAAAACAATATTTTATGAAATTGTTTAACATTAAGTGTAAAGTGAAGTATCACAGACAGCCCAACCGGATAAATTGTGTAAAATAAGGTGAAAATGTGGTAATGGGTCGTTACAGAGGGATCAATCCCTCTACATGCAGGATCTATCCCTTTGGAAAAACGTGCAAAAAATTAGATTCTGGAGTTTAGGGATCGATCCCTTTGCTCATGGGATCGATCCCTCTAGGCAATTTATGCCCTTTTTTGCATTTTTAAGCCTTAGTTGAGAAGTTTTCTTAATTTTCTTAATATCTTCTTTCTTCTCAACTTAAAATTCATTGTTTTAACTTCTTTTTGATGATCTTTAAACTATGAAAATTCATTTCTCATTAATATCATGCCTCAACTCCATCAATTTGTATTGTTTCCAACAATTGGTATCACTTTCAACAATCAAAGTCATTGAACTCACAAGTGCAAAATCATTTTTCTTGTTGAAAACATTCATGATTTGCATAACTCTTGAAATAATCTTGATACATATTTTCAATGAATGCTTAAACATAATTTTGAGAATTATTTCAAGAATTTATGGATATATTTGAGAATTTGATGAACTTATGCATAATGAATATTCTTCATTCCTTTTGTTCATCTTAGTCAAGCATGCTTATAGGATTATGTCTCTTAGCTTGACTTATCAATTCCATACTAGGTTTCATGATAACTACACATCTAGTGGATTGATTTCAAATGTAAACTCAACAATTGGTAATGGTCATTGGCCTATAATTTGTGATGGTAAATGGATCCTAAATGTTCAAATGCATGAAACTTTATCATCCATGTACTTAAATTTTTCTTATGGCCAAATTATTAAAGAACTTAGGCTTTAATGACAACACCAATAATTGATATACATGCATTGTATCTTGATTGTTTTGATGTTGAACATGCATGTTTACTTAAGTTGAATCAATAATCATGCCTATGAGATGAGAATAGTTGTTATGTGCCTCACTCTAATTTATGGATTTTAATGATAAAATATATTTTAGCTTGATAATATTGATTCACTTAGGTGAAGCCATTTTAGTTAAAATAGCATATACCCTCTAGAACGTTAAATGATGATAACAACTAGGGATATGGCTCATAATTGATTAAAATGGTAATTTTGAATCTTTCCTTGCTCATAATTGGTTAAGGACTTGAATTGGAAAATAAGCATAGGATTTTTTTGCTTGAAACCATGGAAGAAAATGTGTTTGCTTGAATTCCTCGATTTTTTGAATCTTCCATATGGTATAATTTTGTGTGATTGTGTTCTTACATATTTAGAATGATTATTTTCTTGACATGAACACACTACACATAGATATTGTATTCATGCAAAATGTCTAAGTCAACCATTAGTAACAATTGGCATTTAGATTGAAATAACAATTAGTATCATTGGCAACCATATTTTCAACAATTGGTAAGCCAAAACTAAATTGCCAATTGGTATGAGCTTTAAATTGACAATTCTTCTTGTGCTCTTTAGTTTGAAATGACAAATAGAGAAGAATCCATTTAGGATATTTTTGCATGAAACTCTTGTGTGCTAGAATTTGTAATTAATTGTTATATGTCTTAATTCTATGCACACTCTTGCTTGAAAATGATTTATGAGCTCATGTATATGATATGTCATCTAATTTCAGCTCATAATCATGATGTATTACCATATAGCTTAGTTGGACCTTAGAGAACAATTGATATACTTAGGTGCTTGCTTAATTTCTTACCAATTGGAAACTTCTTGCGAAATTATTTATAAACAATTGGTACAGGATCATAAGTTATATTCTTTGCATGAATATTTCATACTCTTTGTGGATATTGACTTATTTATTTGTGCTATGAGTCCCATGTAGTAACACGTTTCTTGTTGGATGGAGCATATTTATCTCTTCTCACATAGCCATGATTTTAGGGGGAGCATATTTTTTATTTTTCCTTCTTTTTGTTATGACAAAAAGGGGGAGAGATAGATATTAAAAGGGAGAGATATTAAGGGAGAGAGATAATGGGGGAGAAATAGTTTGAAAATTCATTTTCTAAACCCATGCGTATATTAAGGGGGAACTTTATAAAATCCTGCTTTATTTGAGGGGGAGTATTTTTTCAAAGAATTTTCAAAGCAAATTTACATTAAGTTTTGTCATATCAAAAAGGGGGAAATTGTTAGCTTTAAATTGCAATATATATTTTGAAATGACAAAAACTTAAGTAAGCTTTAATGTTTTAATTCATATTGTAAATTTGCCTTATCACACATGATTTTCTCAATCCATTTTCAAGTGATCATATCAAACATTAAGACCATGATTTAATTACATATTCTTATTGGTCTTAATACTTTATAAAATGTTTTGAATATTTTAGAAAATTACTTGATGAATTTTTTGGACCATGTTTTCATCAGAGAAAGTCAAGAAAAACTCCCACAAAAATGCCAAAATGTTTTGAGTTAAATTAGGATCAAAAGCTATATCATTTCTAACCCAAAATGGTGCAGGAAAAGCTTTCTGGAGGCATGGGATCGATCCCCTAAGGGAAGGGATCGATCCCTTCATGGTAGAATGGTCCTCAAGCCCAGAATTAACAACCTGGAAGCTTGGGATCGATCCCCTATGGAAAGAGATCGATCCCTTTGCCTGAAAATAGCCTGTAACGGCTAGTTTTTGTGAGACAACGGTAATATTCGAGTTTTGGCTCCACCCAACGGCTAGAATACATCCAAGGGACTATAAATAGAGGCTTAGAAGCTAAAGAAAGTGGGAAGAACTGCTCAAAAATTCTATTCATCATCTTCTTCATTTTCCTCAAGCCTCAACAACAAATCAAGAGCTACAAAGTCTTCATCTTCCATCATTCTCATATTCTTTGTATAAAGTAGCACAAATCTTGTATAGGCTTTTTCCTTGTGCTTAAACATTGTAATCACTTGCCTATCTAGAGGCCCGTCTTTGATTACACAATTTGTAAACACACTCATTCCTTGTAAAAGGGGAGGTTTCTCTTTAGCCTAAGAAAAAGAGGGAGGTTACTCTTTAGCCTAAGAAAAAGAGAGAGGTTTCTTTTGAGCCTAGAAAAAGAGAAAGGTTTCTCTTTAGCCTAGAAAAAGAGGGAGTGTAACCCAAATTCAATGATAGTGAATTTGGGGAAAATCCTTGGGAGCATCTCAAGGTAGAGGACATAGGCAAGTTGCCGAACCTCTATAAATCGCTTGTGTAAATCTCTCTTTCCCTACTCTTTTTACTTGCAATTATATTTGTGTTTATTGTATTGAATCTATATTACATAATTGAGTTGTCTAGAGAACTTAGAAAATATCAATATAGGCTAGAGAATTTAGAGGAACCGAAAAAAGAACTTAAGGTTAGCGAAAAACCGATTCACCCCTCCTTTCGGTATAGCCTATAGAGCCAACAAGAAGTATACAAATTTGCATAACTCATTTTCTAGGTTCTATGTGGGTCAACAAAATTTAGATAACATGCCTGAAACCCAAAGAGCTTTATTTGATAAAGATGGGTTAGGATTTAATGCAAATAAAAAGAAAACTCATCTTAAGAATTTTCTTGTATGCAAAAAGGCTATGTATGATAAGTCACTTACATGCTCACTATGCAATAGGATGACTACTCCTCACAAGTAGGCACATATAGAAAAACTACATTCACAGGAAGAGTATTAGGAAATTATGGGTTCTAAAGCATGTTATAAATGCAAATAATAATGAACTAAGTTTGAAATGGATTCCTAAGGGATTAAGAATTGTGCTTACTAACTCTTAAGGACCTAAAAAAGTTTGGATACCAAAGAAAACTCAAGTTCCTGTTGTAGGAGTGTTAGAGCATGGAGCTACAAAGAAACGTTGAAGTTTGAATGCTCTAAACACACTTATGGAGTTTGCTTCTGTTAATGAGTAAGAGAAAAACCTTCAGGATCCACATATGGGAAGCTCACATCATATTGCTTAAGGTGGACTCAAAGAAAATACAGCAAAGCACTCTCAAGCAAAAGAGTATTGTAAGCTTAATTTCTATCTTCTTAAAACTCATATTTGCTTAATTTAATTGTATTCCTTGATTGATAAGGTGATCCTTGATGTATTATTCTATGATACTTTAGTGCTTAATTGGAATGTTATAACTTGAGCAAGTTTGAAATGTTTTACTAGTACTAATATGTTTGCTTTCCTCAGATATGACATACATATTGATCTTTGCAATATGCATAATAGTAAGCCTTGTTTAAATAAGTAATATGCATATTGAATTTTTTGACATAATGTTTACATTGATGATAATTTAATGATCTCTTTGCTTATGTGAACATATTTGTTATGCCTTTTCTATGTTTTCACACTTATTGGTTTTGTCAAAATGTTCATAACTCTTAAAATGGCATTTCATGAGGCTAAAAATGCATTTATTGGTAAAAATCCTTCCAAATTGTAAAATTTATGCTAAAATGATTTTTCATCTCTATTTCTTATTTATACAAGTCCAAAATCATATTATACATGTGTTCAAACTTTTACTTGGACTTCAATTACTCAAAAATGGATTTTTGGCAGCACATAAGTTGAATTTTTTGTCAAAAACTGCAAAGAATGGGCAAGGGATCAATGCCTCATCCTTGGGATCAATCCCTCATGGTTTAATTGATAATAATGGGCATTTTTAGCCTAAGGAATCAATGCCCCTAATCATGGGATCGTTCCATCTAAGGCATAAGCCTTATAAAGTTTTCACTTATTCTTGATAAACTCTTAACAAAATTTCATTCTTTTCACTTATATATTGAATGGTCTTTATGTTTAATCACATTTCTCATCCCCATTGATTGTGTTTTTAGCTTGGTAAATTCTAAATTATTCCATTATTTTACTTTCACAACTCTAATTTTGCACACTTAGTGTTTGACAAAAGATCCAAAAAAAAAACTTTCTAACAGTTTAATGATTTTTCGAGTTTGGATCATAAATATAAATTAATTATAGTGCTCAAAATATAAAACCATTTGTTTGGTGAGAATTTTAAATGAAAATTGTGATGCATAAATCTTGAAATAACCTTGAAATATTTTCTTAATAAGAGCTTAATTGTAATTTTTGAGATTATTTCAAAGATTTGTGTATGTACTTGAGAATTTGATGAACTTGTGTTTGATATATATTATTTCTTTGGTTCATCTTTGCCAAGCATGCGTATAAGATTATATCTTATAGCTTGACTAATATATTCTTCATCCGACTTCATGATATTTATTTATCTTAGAATATGAGTTATTAAGGTCATGATGAATGTATGTATGAGCTTGACCATTAATGATACTTAGAGTATGAATTAGGTAAATCTAATACTTGAAAGGCTTAAAACATAACCTAGAGTCATAATTGTCTTGGCCTATAATTTTAAAATGACAGATGAAGCTTAAACATTCATATGATAAACTTGTCATCCATGAATTTAGACTTTTCATATGGCCAAATATTTAAAGAACTTGAGCTTTAATGACAACATTTATATTCAAGGATAAATATAAACATAAACAAATGCACTTTGAATGATAATTATGCCTGCCTTCTTGAATACTATAATGTTTTCTGAATTTAAAGCTTGATGTTTGCTTAGGTTGAATCTATAGTCATGCCAATGAGTTGAGAATTTGTCAATTCATGAATATTAGTTTGATCTCACTCATTATTTATGAAGTTAAGTTTCCATATCCCTAAGCATGATATTGATTCACTTAAGTAGAACTATCTTATTGAAATAACATATACCCCCTAAAACCTTAAATGATCAAATTATTAGATACATGCCTATGATATGATTAAGATGGTATCCTTAAACCTCGCTCAAAATTGGTAATAATCTTTAAATGAAAAATGAGTAATTGGTTCTTTATGAGTATGAATATGGACTAAGGACTTGTGATTCAATACTTATGCTTATCTTAATCCATATGCATGCTTAATTTCCAATCCTTATGGATGTGTGCTTATGTTCTTGCTTGGTTGACTTTATCCATTTCCTTGGCATGAACATACCTCATATGATGATTGTTGATCATGCAAATTGTGTGCGCTTTAAATTGATATTCATCTTATATTGAAATGACAAGAAGATTTCTTAATGAACATATTTTGCATGAGATAAAATGTTCTAGAATATATGCTTAAATGCTAAATGTTTTAGTTCAAGGCATATAGTATCTTGAAGATGATTTATGAGCATAATGCATAATATTCCATCTAATTTTAGCTCAAATTCATTATGTATTATCATGCACATTGCTTAAACCTTAAAAACAATTGATATATATCTAGGTGCTTGATAGAATTGAATTGAGCAAGTTATAGGACTAATAGATATATTTTGTTACAATTTGCCTCACCTTTATGACCAATTGATAATTCATTGAAAATAATTTATAAACAATTAGTATTAGTACCATGAACAATATCCTTTGCATGCACAAACACTTCGCATTCATTTTATGGACATTGATTTATTTGTGCTATAATTCCAACGTACTAATATTTCGTTTGTGTTGGTTAGAGCAAAATTGTTTGATGTCGTGTATCAAAAGGGATTCATTTTCAATAATTTGGCATTATTTTTAGGGGAGTACAATTTTTGTTCATCTTTTTGCTATGACAAAAATGGGGAGAGATAGGATATGGTATGTAAATTAATTTTGAAAAATCATGCTTACATTAAGGGAAACATTTTCAAAGCAAATTTACCTTAAGTTTATTATATCAAAAAGGGGGAGATTGTTAGATTTAAATTAATATATATATATTGAAATGACAAAGACTTAAGTAAGATTAAATGAATGATCAATATTGTATATTTGCTTAATTAATTATGATATTCACAAATCATATTAAGTGCTTTATCAAATATAAGACCATGATTTAATTGATCATTTTTAGATTGGTCTTAATATTTTTAGATACTGGTTTGGGAAAATCAATACTTTGTAATTTTCTCAAGGAATTATTGAAAATATTTTAAAAAATTACTTGGTGATTTTTGGGTTTAATTTCATGCACTTAAATATTAATTATATTTAAATAAAATTAATATTGAATTATAGACTCATTTATATAGTTATTTGGCCCAAAAAATCACATTTTAGAAGCAAGGATTGATCCCTCCTAACCTTGGCATCAATCCATACAAGTCAGTAGCAAAATCCCCTATTTCTAAAATAGAAGGATCGATCTCGTAGGCCATTTTTCTTTTGTTTTTCAATAAAGGGATCCATCCCCCTCATGAAAGGATCTATCCCCTCTTTGTTTTTCAAGCTAAATTGTGCATGCTAAAGCATAAGCACTGACCCTGTCACCAAAGGGATCAATCCTCCTCTAACCATAATGCCTCAAATGGCTAGATTTTAATGCATAGAAATGGAAATTTTTTTTTTGTTTTTAGCTCCACCAAGCTTCACCAATAATCAATGGATTATAAATAGAAGCTTATAAGTTCAAAACACCATAGAGACTCATCTACAATTCTTGTATAGATTTCTTTAAAGCTTTAACTTGTAATCACCCACCTTCCTAGAGATTCTTTATTACTCATCTTGCAAACCCATTCTACACTAACATCATATTGCTCATAATAACGTGTTTCATGAGCTTGTTAAGCATATTGAGATTGATTGTCATTTGTATTTCATCATTTTGCACATCGGATTGCTCATATTGATGTGTTTTATGAGCGTGTTAAGCATATTGAGATTGATTGTCATTTTGTGTGTCATCATATTGCAACTATTCTTTTGACTTTAGTTTCTTCTTGTGAGAACCAATTATTTTGTACTGTATATGTATAAATAAGAAATTATTAATTTATTTTGAATGTACTTTGTAAATTATAAGTAAATAGTGATGTGGACCTCACATAGAATTTTGTGCCCAGATGTAAGTATGATTGAAGAAACAGTGTACAAAAGGTAATAATTATGTAATAATGATATTGTAGAAACTTTGAGACTTAAAATACCTTATTTGCATTATTTTGTGAAGTATGGTAAACAAATGCGAAAAGACAGTTACGTCCTAAGGGTATTTTCATAAATTGCACCCAAACTAAAATGAATTGAGCCAAAATAAAAATACCATAATATTCAACATGAAAATGAGTTTAAGATAGTGTCAAGAGATTTATTGAATCGGTTGTTAAATTGGAGAATTTCGATGGCGAGTCGCCAAGGGTAAAATCATAATCTCACTCAATCGGTGTACCGTGCGTTGACGAAACCACTTCTAATCATCAAAATACATCTAATAAGAGTAATTGGTGATGGAATCCAAAATTTTGGAATGCAATTACATAGTTTTTATGACTATGAACCTTAAGGGCAAAATTGTACAAATTTTACATAACCAAGGACATTTTGGTAATTTTGCATACTGCAGAATACTCTTTATAACTCCATCAGCTGCTAGCCAGTACTATTCATTGTCTTCTCCAAAGCTACCCATGCCACCATAAGAGGAAGAGAAGAAAAAGAAAAGAGAAACTTTCATACCTTCCACACTAGCCAAAATTTCAACAAATACATAACTAGGAAGTTACTCTACTCTCTCTGCGCTATCTAACCATACCAATACATCATAGAATAAACAAGAAAATAAGGAGAAAGAAAGCCTTAAAGTTTCGAACAAGGTATGTGTTCTACTATGCATTTTGTTTCTTTGAGTTTCAATGGTATAGGGAGATTAATTCAAGTGTGTAGAACATGTTTCTAGCATTAGAATTGATCAAATTGAACAAAATAAAATTATGCCATTAAAGGGGGTTTTGGTCAAGCTTGGTACCTTATGGATTCATTGTGTTTCTTGCACAAAATTGATGCCAAATTAGAAGATAAACATGGCTAAATAAGAATGTGAAATTAAATTGTTGAAAAACCAACAATTTTGGCTAATGGTGTATTCGCCTCATGAAGGGGAGAGGATTTGGTGCTGCATTTTGATAGTTTTGAGTGCCATTAGATTGTAGGAATTACAAGGAGTCTACCGGTATGCTCGGATTTAAAATCCGACTTAAAATGGAGAAGTTAAGCTTTACTATAGGTAGAAATTATATAGCATAAATATTTGCAATGTACAATGTGGCTGCAATTAAGTAAGATTAATAGCTTGAAAATAAGTATTAAGTAAGCTAATATTTTTGGTGAAATTATCTGCAGCCCAAGAGTATTGAAACATGTGTGGTGCAATCAAGAAAACTCGATCAAACAGGTAAGGGATGCGTGTGTAGTCTGTAAGGATATTTCGAATGCATGATTTCAATGAAAATACTTTTATGAGAATATTTGGAAAGTGAATTGCCTTGGAAAATGTGAAATTGTGACTATTGGCTGGTTTTAAATTGTGTTTGCAATTGCAGGAAGGCTAGGGTATTAGCAGCCGTTATGCTGCTGAAATTTTCTAGAAAATTTCTAAAAATGTCATGAAATATTTTTGTGCATATTTGAATGATTTCCTAGCCTTGAAAATGAGATATTTAATATTTTTTATAAAACATGAATATACTGAAAAATGTTATTTAAATATTCATGTTACTGAATTTACTGATAGTAAAGTTATTGGAAATTTCTCCTAAATATGTTACAGTGTAAGAAATGGTTTAAAAAGGGAAATGTTGAGAAGTGAATATTTTATAAATTATTTTCAATAAATATTCACTATATGATAAATAAACTTTTAGGGACTGACTAAAGATTTTAACGATTTTTCTTGATTTCCATAAAGGTGATACGATGATGTGAATGTTGTTTTGAGATTGAAAAGTTTCTAAATGTGCTTTACAGTGAAATAGTTGTTCATAAAAAACAAATATTAACCTTGGAAAATAAATATTTATTATTTTTCATAAACTGTGAAAATGATATTTTAGAAATCCTGAAATTGAGTTTTAACGAAACGAAAGTGTTGAGATATGGGAATATGTGTTTTACGGTGAAAGAGAATATTTATGAAATTGATTACTACAGTGTGAATATTTTATAATACTGTTTTCACCATACTATATACTGTGTGATATTATACCTTTATGGATTTTTTGAAAGATATTATCTATTTTATTAAATTCCATAAAGGTGATGAGCTTTCGTATAAACTGTTTTGAGATCGATAGGCCTCGTATCATGCTGATATGTGATATGTGATATGTGACACGTGATATGTGATATGTTCAACGTCCCGATTGACACCTGATCATGTTTGACTGAGGAAAATTTATAAACTATGGCCATAGATCTCATATGATGACTACTATACCCTACGGGGGTTATTGCATGATATATTGACGGTGATGCCTAGTCTCCACCACTTATTACGATATGAAAATGTTTTAAAAAATGAAAGGTGATTATTCATATGTTTTAAATGAAAAGGGATGATGATTTCTAAACGGTTTACTGTACTAAATTGAGTACTATATTGTTTATGGAATTTTCAGTGATATATGTGAAATGTACTCAAATGGAAATGGTTTATATGTG
Source organism: Heritiera littoralis (assembly GCA_031772115.1). Classification (NCBI taxonomy): domain Eukaryota; kingdom Viridiplantae; phylum Streptophyta; class Magnoliopsida; order Malvales; family Malvaceae; genus Heritiera; species Heritiera littoralis. The sequence continues at coordinate 7,032,897 of JAPDPK010000028.1, forward strand.
AAATGTGATTTATTAATCTAATATTCTTTTTACAATTTAATATGAATATTAGATTAATTGTTTTAAATGCTTTAATTTATCAAAGCATTGATTTGAAAAGTTTATATGAAATGTTATAGAAAAGTGATTTGATTTGAAAATCAATACTTACTCCCTATAGTCGCTTCTAGGTTCCAGGTCAAGATAGGTATTTCAAAATACCTTCCATACTTCATCCGGATCCCTAGCCGACTATAGTATCCATCCTTTACTATCCCTAGTGCACCTATAGGAAAATAAATTATTTTATGGCATATAGATTTCAGGATATCAAGTTATGCATACAATTCCTTTACTGAGCCGTGGTTTGCTCACTCTTTTACTTTCACCATTCACAAATTATTTTCAGTAATTGTGTGATTTTACTATTTGAGGATTTTAACTATGTTGTGGTGATCTTGAAGTAGTTCATAGTGGATCCTGGAGGTATTGTGTTTACATTTGTATGTTCGGACATTTTTATATAGTACTACTTGTTGTAAATTTAATTTTAGGGGATGTGAATTGATTTATATCATTGTAAACATTAATTATTTATGTAAATAAAATAATATGAAAAATTGTTACTGTTTTAAATGAACGGTGTTAAAGGCATTATAGACAGCCCAACCAGCCACTAAATATGTGCAATATGTGATAAAGATGATGATTACTGTATATAACAGACTGTGACACTTCTTCAAATCAAATTGTTGATATTTTTATGAAGACACATTTTCCTAGTTGTTTTCAAGATTTAGCTAACAAACTCAAGTTTGCATCTAAAACACCATCTTGAGTTTGAGTGGGATGTTAATGTAATATTTTGTAATTATGCACTTAAACGTTATCTAAGAGATTACGATTCCATATTTAGAATAATATCTAAGATTTCATAATTATGAGTATAATATCTAAGATTATGAGTTGATTCTTTTTTAAATTGGTAAGAATCATTTGTATATAAATAAGACACTGATGCACACTTTTATTTAAGTCAATGGATAGAAAAATTCTTCTAACAAGGGCATATTAAAAAATAAAAAATAATTAAATAAAACTAGACATGTGACATTGTGGATTTAAAGTTTTTTACAATTAATGTATCAAATACTAACTTTAAACAATCAATGCTTAACCTAATAGTTGTTACCCTTTTTTAGAAGAGATTAGGTCTAAGGTTCGATTTCCTACTCTTCCTTTGTACCTCCTATAAATAAAAAAAATACAATTGTTAAAAATATCATATATTAAATAAAAACTAAGTTTAAAATAATATTTCAATTATCTTTTACTCTGTTTGTATAAATATTAGTAAAAGAAATAAATGAAAAGGAAAGGAATCTATAAGTTGGGAAAAGCCCACCTGTTAAGTGCTAACTGTATTGACAGACAAACGCAAAATAAATTTCTCCATGGATACTGTTGCTTACTTTCAAGGTTGCCGCCATTCCCATTATTGCACTCAATTCTACAACTACCATAACAAGTCTGCTTTTGTTTCTGGAGCTTGATTTCAGATTTTAGAAATAACATCAAATATTTATTACTATATTGAAAACATATCAAACAAAATCTGTGAATCAAATATAAAGTCAAAATATTTTAATTGAAATATCGATCGCTTAATAAGATTTAAAGGAATATTTTTGTTTTGTAACTCAAGCTTCATTTTTTTTCCCCACAAAAAAGTCCGAAACCTTCAGATAAAGACAAGATATATGCCTCAAAAAACTTCAGTTATAACGTTTGCATGTTTCTCCATGTCTTTAATTAAAAAAAAAAAAAAAGCACAGTCGAAAAAAAGACGCGGCAATTAAGAAACCTAATTAACGGAGTGTCGCAAATCGAGGATGTGTAGTATGACAAAATTCAAGTGTAAACGTGTGAACAAAATGACCCTGTGATTTCCATCTCTCACAAATCACAAGTTTTTACCGCACTAACTTCTTTCTCTCAAATTTCCTCTCTGCAATTTTTTTTGTCTTTTCTTTTCATTTCGTGGGTAATTTCTTTCTCCCATGGCTTCTTCAAGGAAATGGGCAAAGAACATATCTTCCGTTGCTTCTTTTTTGTATTTCCTTCTTATCATCTTCCAAGTCCCTCTTTTCAGGTAAATGCATTACTCCTCCAATCCTTTTTTTTTAGTTTTTTTTGACAATGATGGGTTTTGGTAATTTGTAGCCAGCAGCGAGAGACCAGAAGAACATATGTATAAACATCACATGCGTCTGGATTCCTTTTTTTTTTCACAGAAACAGAATATTCCATGCCATCGATTCTTTTCTCTTTTTTTGGCTACCACATTTTATTTTAGCCAAAATCTGGGAAAGTTCACTGCAATGTATATTTTTTTTCTTGCATAACATTTATGTCAGAACTGACATTTAAGCTTTCTTTTGACTTTTTTGATCTGGGTTTTCTTTCGGTGTTCATATTTATGATAATTCTTCTTGCATTGCAACCGGCCACATATGACTCACATATGTTTATTTTAGGAGGGAAAAGAAACTTCTTCTTTGTTGCTTAAAAATGTAATGCAACATCTGACTAACAAAAGAAATGCACAAAGAACCCACTCAACTCCATGTTGTAAAATCTAATTTCTAGTTCAAATGTCATTTTTTATAGCATATTAGCCTGCTTACTGAATCCAGGAATATTAATGCAGCTTTGGTCTTATTAGTATCTGAAATCCCCCCAAAACTCTTCTGTAGCTAACAAAATATGTTTGGCGAATATGTCAAAATGCCATTAAGTCCCAGAAAGAGCTCAAAATATTTGTCAATTTTTCAGACATTTATTTACCACATTAAAAAAATTGTTTTGCTCTCCTCTTACAGGGTACCATGTAGATTTGGAATATGCAAAACACCTATTGAGGTGACATCCTCTCAGTTGATTACCAGTGAGCTCTTCCCAGCATATGTTGTTAAGATCCTTCTTTATCCAGGGGCCATTGTCAATGCCATCATCAAGAACAGGGATTTTCCAAGCTATGGCAAATTGCTGAAGTTATATAACATCAGCAGTCCGAGGACAACTCCTGCAGCATCTGATCTCCAGCGCCTGGAGGTTGGTTTCATGTAGATTTTTACTGGCAGAGGACTCATATATTGCTTGATCAATCTCTAATTAGATAGAAATTTTGGTTATTCAATGATTTCACATTCCAATTTTTACATTACAACAGATTCTCGCAGGAAGCTACTTGTCTGTGTTAGGAGCTTTTATAGGTCTCTTACGGCATGGTAGAATGAGCCTCTTCGGGACCATGCTTATAACATGGGGTCTTCTCAGAGAAATCACTCTGGGACAATTTTATAGCATGTTTCCCACAAAAGCTATTCATATGTACTCAACAATGATAGTTGCTATGGTTTGTGCTTTTTTGTCAATTAGAAGGGATGTAAGAAAATTAATCCAAAGCTCAAAAGCGAAGCGAGTCAAGCTCTTTTGAAGGCAGATGCAAGCTGCATATGAGTTGCTACTGCAAAATTTTTTGGTAATAGTTTTGAAACCACTGGTATAAAGCAAAATAGCCAAAAGGAAAGAAACAACAGAATTTTCTTGAAATTGGAGGTTCTTGACATTTTTTTTTAACTTGGGAAGATTTATTTTCAGAGCAGCATTGAGATTAGAGAGGGATTAGTGAGCTGGGTTAGAAGGAATTTACGCGAGTATATTCAATATCTTGTAACTTTTAATTTGCTTCTTTCCTTTCTGTGTAAACTTCTATGTAAATGAGGTTTTTCCTTTGATATTTACATGAAAAAGCTTATTGTTTATTAATGGAAAAAGAAATCATTATCTGCTTGATTCAATTTATCGCTCCTCAACTTTTGTTCCTAGAAATGCAGCAGTAGTCTACAACATTAATTTCCTTAGCTTAGCTCGAGTCTTGAAACGTTACCAACAATTTTGTTTTCCCTGCTAGCTGTAGTCACAGCAAGGGTAGGCTAAATGCTTTGGCTAGGTGCAATTCATGTATGAAACGTATATATGTCCACTTTGTGTCTCATGTTAACAAATTGTGGCAATGGGAGCCTTTCCTTTCTTTTCCTTTTTTTTTTTTTGAAAATTTTCGATATTCGAAAATCATTTTAAATTTCGATTAATTCAGAATCGAGTTAGGGTTAGATTCTAAACGAAAAGTTTTTTTAACGCTGTTTTTTTCATTCACAAAATTTAAATTCAATATTTTATTTAAAAGACACCGAAATCTTTTCATTTGCTTTAGCGGACATTAGTGAAGCCTTTCTTTTAAGACGAGGAAAAATTGCGGCCGCTGGAAGTGCTGCGGATGAAGCATGGGTCAAGGAATTTGTGGTTCAAAATCAAATTCAAAAGTTGGGCAACACACTATATTCTACGTATACAGAATAATACTAGATTGATGACGAGCAGAGCAGGCGGCGCCTTTTCATTTGGATAAGAATGCAAAAACTCTAATCATTATGTTACACAAAACATTTGATAAGAAATCACTGGAATATTACTCACAATATTTTAAATATTGATTTAATGAAGAAAATATTTAAAATACAGTCAAACTAATTCGACCGGTTTAGGGTTATCTAAAAATTCTAAACCTTATCAAAGTTTAATTCTTTAAATGTAAATTATACTTCTTAATTATCATTATTTAAATAAAATAATATTTTCTGGAAACAAGGGTTTACACATATGAAAAATGTGTTTTTTTTTAAAAGCCATTTTTTAACCCAATAAAGAATCCATTCTTTTCTTCTTTATATTTTAAAAATGCTATTACAAAAGAATCATTAGTATTTTAATGTGTATATGATATTATTTTTATTAAATTTTGTGATTCTTGTCTTATGTAATTGTTATGTAGTAACATGTGACTTTTTTATCTTTTCAAATAAAAAGGTAAAAATAAAAACAACTATTAAATTAAAAAAATTACAAATTATTATTCAATATCTTATTAATAGAATTTTTTAAATTTTACAAATAAAATTAAAAAAATAAAACATAAGTATAAATTATAATCGGGAAATTCTGACAAGCAAAAAACTGACACAGACATGTTAGAGTAGAATGAGGGCCCTGAACCCAAGGTTCCTACTTCCCAGTCTCGCAAGTTAGACACTCTACGAACAAAAGGTTACAGACAGAGACTCTTAAATTCTTTGCTTTGTTCGCTTTTCAATTTTTTCTTTTCACTTAAAATTTTACCAGAGTTACTAGTACTGTGAGAAATTGTGAGACAGAGAGAAAGTACTTTTATTCAGAGCACAAAGATTCTTTCCTACTTGCTATGAACTGCTGGTCGATCTCTAAGCCACTGGTGCATATCAAGAAAATCCTCAGAAATTGGAACTTTTGAGTCTTCACGGTTGCCTTTGTTGATTTTTGGTTCTTCTTGTTTGGTTTCTGTTTTGGACTCTGAAGCATAAAGAGGGAAGCACTCCTGAGTTTTGAATTGGGTTTTGCTTTTGTGTCTGGAATGTGAAAGGAGAATCCTAATTGGTTTGCTTTGTTAGAGTAGTTTTGTCGTTTGGAATTTTAGGACCTAAAATTAGAAAAGGCTTGGATTTTGTTTGTAGGGTTTATGATAAAGTTTTTGTTTTTGAAGGCTGAAGATTTATCAAGTTTGGACTTTGGATACTCCTGTAAGTGGGTTTTTGGTTTTAGTCTTGTGGAGAGTAGAAATCGTGGCAGGAGATACTATAAGTGGTCTTTTGTATTGAGTTTAGATTAGCAGTTTCTGAAAGCTGGGACTTTTGTTGTGAGAATAAGAAGTTGAGATGGTTTCTATGTATGGTCTTCTCAGGTAAACTATATATTGTTGCTAAAATTCATTTGTTTTTATAGGTGGATTTCAGTTGCCAGAAGCTGATATTTTCCTGTGGAATTTAGAATCTTGTTCTTGTATGTTGGGTTAAATTTGATGCTTTATATGTAGAGATGTTGGATAGAAGCTTGCAAATGTCACTGAATTGCCCATCTCACTTGTCAGGCCGTGTAACTAGGCAGAGAAATCTTTGTAAGAGAAGGTTGAAATCGGTTCTGGCTATGCCCCCATCCTCAGTAATCTTACACACTGATGAAAGTGGGAAATTTCCTGAATCTAGGAAAAGTTCTAGTTCAGGTATAGCTTCTTTAAGCAGCTCTCCTGGGTCTTTGCTTAGTCATCCAAATACTGTGGGAATAATTGGAGGGATATCTGTTGATTCTACTTTAAATTTCGTACGGAAAGTAGTGAATTGGAGTAAAGAGAATGAAAAGAATTGCATTCCTTTTGTTCTTTGCTCTGATCCAGTCTTAAATAGGGAGCTGTTATCCCTGGAGAGGAGTACTTCTTCTTTCAGCAGTGGAAATGAACTTTCACAATTTGATCATACCCAGATTGTTGAAAATTTACGGAGAAAACGGGTTTTCCTTGAGAAATCCGGAGCTCAATGCATTGTAGTGCCTTGTCATATTTCACACTCATGGCATGAGGAAGTGTTCAAGGGATGTTCTGTTCCTTCCATTCACATTGGTGAGTGTGTTGCCAGGGAGCTTAAGGAAGCCAAGTTGAAGCCACTGGAAGCTGGAAGCCCTTTGCGAATTGGGGTACTTGCCACTGATGCAACTTTAAAAGCAGGGTTTTACCAAGAGAGACTGCAGAATGAGGTAATTTCGTTCTGTAAATTTTGTCTGTTTCCTTTCCAAATTGTTCTGTTCTGAGAGAAAAATCTCTCATACTTTTCTTGCAAAAATTTATTTTACTTTTCCTTTTTGAGAAACATGATTGTTTTCTAGGGAGTTTGTGTTCTATAAACTATTAAATTAATAATAATTATTCAAAAGAAAAAGAAGATATTTTAGTTAGGTGAGAGGATCATGGTCGATCCTCTTGTGCTTTGAATGCTTTTAAAGGTGCTAACTAATAGTTTAGCTAATGCATGTGCTAACAAAAAGTGTCGAATTTTGAAGAAACACAGATAAGAGGAGAACACCTAAAAACGAGTCTAGCTCCATCTATTTTTTTATGTTCATGACTGAGTCAAGTCTTCTTTGGGAGGTGGTGGTTGCGAAGTTCTTAGAGATGAAGACCATACAGCTCATATTATCTCTCATAGCTTCTAGGTTGCCTCTCAGGTCTCAAGTTATATGTTTGGCATGCTATGAGAACATTTTATTTCATTATGAATCATCTTGAAGAAAGGTCCAATGTCTCTTCTTTTGAACCTGTGTGAGTTGTTTTCTTCAAATGCCATGGTGATCTTCAATATTGATAATTTGGTCATAAATTCAAGTTCTTATTTAGAAGTTCATTACTGTGTCTGAAATGCAATTTTCTTTGCAGCCTCGCCGTCCTATATCAGTTCTTGGAAATCTTTCTGTACTTGTGTTGGATAGATATGTAAATAAAGTTCCTCAAATTTTTTATGGTATCTATGTTATTGACCTTTAAGGTTATGACCTTGATGAAATGTTTTTTTTTTTTTTTAATTCAAAATTTACTTGTTCTGGAGCTTTAAATTCGGTAAGAACTTGTAACTGAAAAATGTTAGACCTATATGATACTAGTTTCAGTTCGATCATGCTACCGATTTGGAAATTGTGAGCACTTAGTTATTACTTCAATCAATGCATGTAGGGGCTTGAGGTTGTGCTGCCAGATAAAGCAACCATGGAACACACTGTAATCCCTGCGATTGATGCTTTAAATAGAAAAGACATGGAAGGGGCACGAAATCTGCTGAGAATTGCACTCCAGGTTCTCCTGGTGAGGGCAGTTAACACTGTTATCCTTGCATCTGATGATATGCGTGATCTTTTGCCTCGGGATGATCCACTTCTTAAGAAATGTATTGACCCAATGGATGCATTGGCCAGGTCAACTATCAATTGGGCACAACAAGCTGTGGGGGAAGGTACATAAAGGCTGCTGAATTAGTAGTTGTATGCATTCTCATTGTGATTCTTTTTCTTTTTGATTTCAGCATTTCTTATCCTTCCTGGGGAATATGTACTGAAAATGATCCCTGTAATGTTCTGTATTATTTTTGTCAATTAAGAAAAAATATAAGAACAGAAACTACAGAGAATTGTGAGAAGTGCCTCTTTGGTCTAGTAAAATATGAAGAAAGAGAAGCCTTGGATAATTCAGCTTGTTGTAGAAGCCAGACTTCTTAGTCACTTGTTCTAAAATTTTTATGTGGTTTATTGGTTGAATATGATCACTTCATTGTGCAAAATGCCCTCCAAAATTTGTCTTTGAAGCACCTTGTCAGTTCAACCTTCATTTATCTAACATCTTCTCTTTGATGACAGCAAGTTCTGAGCTTACATTGATCACAAAAAGGAGTTCAGATTGAATGCTGCCAATAGGAAATTCTTTTAAGTCTTTCTATGGATAACTTAGGATGTGTGGTATGCTCTATCAAACATTCAAACCCAGAGCTGAAAGTTTGCTAGGAATTGGTAACTAGGTTTTGAAACATGATAATAAATTTTTACTGAGTTTAACGGAGGACTGAAATTCTTCTTGTATCATTTTTCAAAAGAATGTCTTGTGTAACCACAATAAGAACAAACTGGTTTTCTCATATTGGAGTTATTATCTTTTGGATGATGAATTCCCATTGGTTGAATATGTAACAACTTGTTGAGGAGTAGAGATCACAGAATTAATCTGCCTTTCTTGTTGAATGACCATAGCAAAGACTTTGTTGATGGATGGCAATGGTTCAATTAGCATAATTTGTGATTTTACCGTAGAAAGCTTTCATTAAGACCTTTGAGGAAAGGTATCACATGAACAGTTTCTTGATATCTTCTTGTTATTTCTAAGGCTTCACAACTGCATCTTGGATTGCAAGAGCAATTGGCAGTATAGGTCTAAGAATCATTATTTTATCCCAAAGCACCTTTTATTTTGTGACAATAAATCTGCTATAGCCATAGCTGAGAACCCTTTGTCCCAAGAAATTGAAATTGCTGAGAACCCTAAACACATTGAAATTTACTGTCGTCTTATTCGCCAAAAACTTCAAGCTGGAGTGATACAATTGTTACATGTTTCTTTTTCCTCTCAAGTGGCTAATAGTTTTACCAAGCCACATTCTCCAGCAACTTTTACTTATTATCAAAGCTTGGGACTTATAATCTCTGTACTCCGACTTGAGGGGGGCCAACAGAGGACAGAAATTCTTCTTCTCATTTTTCACTTGTATTTATATTTCTATTAGTTAGTTACTAAAGGTAGTTAATTAATATCCAGTTGGTTAGCTAATTGCTACTCTTGATTAATGAGCTGAATACCAGCTTTTTATATAAGAGAATGATGTACATTTTTTCTGTAATTAATGAAAATACGGCTTATCATCTTATCTAAACAATTCTTTGTTAGAGTTTGACAATTAAGTAGACCAACTAATGTATCAGAATTCAAGCATCTGGGCTTGGTCAGTTAACTCTGTTAGACAGAGCTTAGCTTATGCATTCGCAAGAAGAGGGATCCTGACTTCAGCATAGGGAATTGGGGATTCCCTTAGTTGGTAAATGAATAGAGTTTGTGAAGATCTCATTTTTCCACATTTTCCTAAATAATTCCATACGTTAAAATTTATAGAAATATAAAAGCAAAGGTGAATCACCAAGAATTGCCGGGTAATGGCTATGTTAGAGAAATTGGACGCAAGCCTTATGGGATCTGTAGAGACTTGAAATGACCTTAAAGGGTAAATTATGGAAATTTAGAATTAGAAATACCTATGGTATAAATTTTGTTGCGATTGAAGTTCGATTTGAGGTACATAAGAATTAGGGCTAACAAATTAGAAAATGATGGCTTTGTCCATAGGTTGTGGGACCGAGTGGTCAAAATGGTCAATGTGGTTAACTTATAAGAGTTAAATAAGTTTGGTTACACCTCCAAGTGCAAAAGTCAAACCCCAAATTGTGATAAACACGAATTTTATACTTTTAGTAAGTAAATAAAGGATTGAAAAATTTTGAGGATAGAAACATCATGAGGCTTGAATGACCAATCGATAGTGTTTCAATTATAATTCTTGATCTAGTATCCAAATGATAAACTATAAAATTCTTTGGAAAGCTAACTTAATTATCTTTCCAACCATACAGGGCTTGCATTTTAGTTCTTTATGGATCAATACTGGGAATTTTGTTAAGTTACCCTATAAGATGTAGATTTTACCAGCAGACCTATCTGTAAAGATTCACCCATAGCGGTTGATAGGAAACTTTGATTAAAGTGATTCAAAATCAGTTAGAAAGCTAAGTTAAGTATCTTTTCAGCCATATAAGACTTATATTTTAATTCATTGTAGATCAATACCAAAAAATTCCTACATTCACGTCACATGCAGGAAATTCAGAACAGAGCAATCGGTAAAGAGTTGGGAATAAATTTTGATAGGAACTCTGATTCAAGTGATTCAAATTTCGTTGGAAAGTTAACTTGAAGGCCTTTCCAACCACATATGGCTCATATTTTTATTCATTTTGTACTGATTTCAGCGAATTTCTAAAATCAGTTATAAGTGTAGTGAAACAATTAGAAATGTGAGTTAAGTGCTGGTAAATGAAACTATGGACAATTTCCCTATTCTAATTAGTAACATGGAAATGTGTAATATTTGATTTAAAGTATAAAATGAAATTCAACCATGCAAATATGGGAAGAATAGGCTGAAAAACATGAAATTATAGCATGGAAAGTATGATCAGTACATGCACAATAGAGTTGGAAAATATCCCACCAAGTTCCCTTAGGATTGGTTGGAATTTTAAAAATATAAACACCAAATAAAATGGAAATAATTAGGCTATTAACTAAGCTTAGCATTGGCCGGAAGTGGGCACAAAAGTCAGCAAGGTAGGTGGGGAAGTTGGTTGAAGCAGCAGCCAAAGAAAGTAGGGAATTCACTTGGACAGCCAAAAAGATTGGGAAAATATTTTTATATTTGGGACATGTAAATTGCTAAAAAAAATAAATTAAAAATACAAGATTATATGTAGATATTATTAACCCTTTTTATTGGCTGGAAATAAAAGCCAAAAACATTCTTTTAAGTGTAGAGAAAGTCGGCTGAACACAGAACACAGTAGAGGCAAAAAGATTGTGAGAAAGAAGAGGGAAAAAGAGAAGGAAGAAGAAGGATTTAAATCAAGGGAAACTCCAAATTTAAGCCTTATATAGTGACCTTCAAACGCACCAAAATTTCAGCCCCAAAACACCTGAAGAGTTGCTGCAAACAGAAGCAAACAGCTAGCTTCCCCTGAACCGAAAACAGGGAAACACAAGGACAGCTTTGGTTTTCTTGGGGAAAGGTGTAGCAAACCAATTCCTTTAATTCCAAATAAATTGCATATGTTTTAAGGATGATATATGAGTGTATTTATGGTCTTAAAGTGCAGAATTAGTGGCTAGAAAGTGAAGAGGAAATTGTCCAAGAAAAGGGTTCTAAAGGGTAAACATTTTTCCCAAGTTGATCTCAACATATATGAGTGTTGTGATGTGTTTAAGTGTAAAATTGATATTAATTCATGAAAATATAGAGGATAAGATGATGATAAGGTGCTGCCTTAATGTGGAACCCTATTAAAATAATTTAATTAAATTAGATCTACAAGGTTTTATTGTTGTACATAGTAAAAATTAGGAAGGAAATCTTTGTGTTTAAATTATAAGATTGAGGTATGATAATTGTTTATTAATTAAATTAGATATACTAATTATGAGAAGTACTAAGTTTATTGGTATTATCAGAATTGAAAGGAAGTGAAAGAAACACTAAGTTGCCATTTCATTTACAATAGATACTCAAGAAAATCATAGAATTTGATCGATTTTGAGATTGCTTGATATGTTTTGGAATCTGATGGGATTGAGTGACTGATGATTGAATGTCTTTGAATATTAAATTGCAGCTAAGTTTACACTTAGAGAGGAATTGGAATATGCAATACATACGCATTGCCTACTATAAGCTTGATGGTTAGATAAGTAAAATCAAATCGGTTCGATAAGTATGGGTAAGGAATATATATATAAAAGGAACGTAAGAGATATTGAAGTGGATTTAAAATCAACTGTATTGGGTTTTATAAACTACATTTGTTTGGTAGGAGGTTTTAGAAAATTTATACCGTCATGCTGCCAAATTTTCGTAAAAATATTAGTTGTTGCGTTTAGGCTAGAAATTTAAGAAACGCTTTAAGAATAGTTATTTCCTAAGAAATTCAGTTTTAAAAATATTAAATCACATGATTTTGGAAATATTCATGAATTTTTAATTTAAACTTTATTTTATGGAAATTACCAAAATTTAGTATTTTAAAGATATTTATGAAATTTTTTTTAGATTATGGAGGACTTTGTATTTTGATTTAGTGTGAACCTTTGTGATTATTTGAAAATATTGTTTTCGAATTTGGATTTATGAAATCATATGTTTTCAGACATTGGCTAACCATCATCTTGCAGTATTTGAACTGCTGTATATTTTGGATCCAACAGTATCTGGCTATAGTGTGACCTTCGAGGCCTACAGTATTTGGCTATAGAGTGACCTTCGAGGCCTACATCCAGTCTGCAGCGGCCACAAATGACACCTAATCAGTGTTTATAGTAGACCACTTGAACTATGGTCATATGTCTATTTGTTTATTATCTTTGTGGGATATCCTTGTTGTATGATGCATACTGAGTTAATGCTATGTCTCCACTTTTTGTTATTTATCTGATTTCTGTATGATATCTGAATTTCTGATAACCTAACTTTGAAATCTGAAATATTTTTATATGGATTTATAAGATTTGATTTGAAATATGATATAATTTCTTAATTTGACTGATTTACATTATTTGCATAACATGGTTTTATTAAGTGAATTTCTATTATACTGATTTGGTTTACCTCTGATTTTCGAAATACATGAATTCCTTTTACCTCTGATTTTCGAAATACATGAATTCCTTCTCTGATGAAATACTCCGATTTCTTTATGTCTTAGGTGTTAGGAAAAGGGGACAAGTGAGGTGCTTTAAAGCATCCTTCCTAACTCATCCCTAAACCCCTAATGAGCTCAGAGGAAATTCTTTTGATCCTCTGTTTTAGAAATATCTCTTACATTTTAGTACTTATTAATCGTTTTCAAATACTTGCATATAGTTTACGGTATCTGTATCTTTATACGTATTTCTTACTGGGCTTTATAAACTCACCCCCTCTTTTCCCTCAAAATTATTCACAATAGAGTCAGCTAGTTGAGGGGTTTTTTATTTCGATTTCCTTCGAGGCTTTTAATACCTCTCTTGAAGGTATAGAAAATACAGTTGCTTATTTTATATTTAGATGTATTGTACAATACTCATGTTAATGTATGGGGATGTAACTAAAAGGAAATTGGAAATTATAATTATAGTCTTTCGAATGCATGTATAGAGACTTATTAATTGAAATGGTTATATATGAGACTACATGCATTAATATCTAAACTGGGACCAACTGAGTTAATGGATATTAATTTAGCTAATGTAAATTTTAGCTTAACTTAAAGTCTGTTACATTACGCATAGCCCAACCAACTGTCTAAAAAAGGAAAAAGTTAGTCTGAATTTTGGTAAATTGGGACGTTAAAAAGGTTAGTATCGAGCAAAGTTAGTATGATGTGCGTTAATGTCTGTAAGTCAAGAACTGTTTACTTCCCAAAATACTTGTGACGTCCCCGTCACTACATCTTACCATCTAACTTTTTCCTTATTATCTTATACGACTTGATTCGATTTGGTTCATCAATGTCATTCATTCTTCTTCCTAAGCTCGATATCTAATAGCTCAATGAAATTAATTTACTTTCAATAAAACAGACTAATTATATATATATGTATATATATATATATATCATTCCATTCCACAAGATCTTACACATCATTCTTAACTTAAATCCCCAACATCTTATATACATAAATGCTACTTGTACTGTACCATAGCTGAATTACAATTTACTTTACATAAGTACATAAGTATACCTTCTATGCTAACTGAGAAGCGTATCACGAAGGTACACTTCGATCTCTCAAAAGCAAGCTCCTCTATTTGGAGCGGAGTTCACTTTAGATAATCTGTAGGAAAAATGTTTGTAAAAGGATGAGTTTACACTCAGTAAGAAAAATATGTAAAAGAGCGTACTATGCCTCCATATGCAGTTTTCCTGCTTGACTCTATAATGTCATGTAAATCATTATAAAGCATGCATCATGTACTTCTTTCAAACATCATTTGCAAACATGCATACTTCTCTCAAATGGTATAAGCAAGCATACTTTACATGCTTTTCTAAAACATACATCTTATACTTCTTCAAAACATACATCTTATACTTCTTCAAAACATACATCATATTCTTTAATTTAAATGGAGACTATGTACAATTATTCACGCAATTGCATCTTCATATAAATCATTTATACCCATTTATATGATTCCAATCATGCATTAGAACATGGTGCACCATGTAAAGGATCAGGGATTCTCTCCTGCCTTTAGTAATCCACAGTGAACACTAGTCAGGCGTCATTTGTGGTAGGACTGGACTAGGGTTCCTCGCTCAAACGTAAATAATACTGAGGACTTGATCAGAGTCTCTCGGCCAAGTACAAGGATGCATGATCATAACATAGTCCATACTCTCAAAACATTTATTGTATACTTCTTCAGAAAACACTTTTGTGTTTAAACCAATTTGGCTTTGAAATCTCTTTTCATACAAGGCAGTCGACTAGCCTCATAAGGCAGTCGGCTGCTTCTTCATAACTTCATTTATCGAAATTATTTTCATTTAAAATTCTGATATTTTTCATTTCTGAAAACACATGGGGGCAGTCGACTGGTTCATATAACAGTCAACTGGTTTTCAAACAGAATGCTTCTTAAGAAATAGCAGTCGACTGGTCATATAGCAGTCGACTGTTTTTGAAACAGAATGCTTCTGGAAACATGGCAGTCGACTGGTCTTATAGGCAGTCGGCTGGTTTTGAAACAGAATGCTTTTCTTGTAAAAGTAGTCGACTGTTTTTGAAACAGAATGCTTCTAGAAACATGGCAGTCGACTGGTCTTATAGGCAGTCGGTTGGTTTTGAAACAGAATGCTTTTCTTGTAAAAGCAGTCGACTGTCCCTTATAGCAGTCGATTGGTTTGAAACAGAATGCATACTGGGAAAATAGCAGTCGACTGGCTTACATAGCAGTCGACTGGTTTGTCTTGATTTTCGAAAAATTACGCTTTGGTTGTCTCTAAGTAGTCGGCTGCTACTTAAGGCAGTCGGCTGCTCCTAGCCTAATTAGCACTAGGAGTAAAGTCCGAAACCTAACTTTTCCTCCATTTAAAACAGTTGGTACATCTCTCCAAAACACTTCAAAACACATTAAAACATGTAGACATAGCCACCCTACGTCCGTTACATAAATTTCTTACCTCGATTACTTTGAGAACACGAAATCACTTGGTTCACCAAGCCTAGTCTTTCACTTCTTCAAAGTTGTAACATCATCACAAACCAAACCTTTAAACAATTACCATAAACCTATTATACTAACTCAGTACAACTCCATACCATAAACAAAATTGAAAGAATCATCTTCTTCTTTTACCTTTGCTAGTGACCAAAATTTCAGATTTTGAGATCTCTTCCAATACTTGGATTCAATCTACCAAACTTCAGATATAGCTTAATCTAGTGATGAGGGTCGATTTTCGTTCAACTAACTAAAGGAATCGATGGAGGAATGAGGTAGCTTGTCAAGGTGACAAAAATGGAAACTTGGAAGCTTGGAAAGGAAACGAGAATGAAAGGCTGGAAAGGAGGCTGTCGTGGGGTGATGGAGATGGTGATGACTCATGCACTTGCATTAATTGCATGCTTTATCTTCCATCATCTCGGCCATTAACCATCTAATTGACTATTTGACCACTTAATTCTCTTCTCCTTTCTTTCTATGACACATGTATTTAATTACAAATCAAAATTCTTATTTTAATTTCTTCATACTTCAATTATTTTCTTGATATCAAAATAAAAATAAATTATTTGACTAATTGACTTTCAATTTCCCTTATTCATTCATGTGTCTCATACATCATTTTTACATCATAACTTCATATTTATTTAATTCCTTTCAGCTAGAACACTTTACAAACATAATGAAATTACATGAAACTGGGGATTTCACATCCTCCCCACCTTAGAGAATTTGGTCCTCTAAATTCAGATTAGCTTATCAAGTAAACAATTCCAGATATCTATCTTTCATCAAGCTCTCTAACTCCGATGTAGCTTCTTCCATCGTATGGTATTGCCAAAGAACTTTCACTAATGGGATCGTCTTAGACCTCGAAACTTTCTCTTTTCTTTCCAAAATCCGAATCGGCTTCTTTACATAGCTCATATCTTCCCTTATCTCCAAGGGCTCATACTTTATGATATGAGATGGATCCGGATTATACTTCTGAAGCATCGATACATGAAACACATTATGCACTCCCGATAGCTCTGGAGGCAATGCCAATCTATAGGCAACATCTCCAACTCGATCTAAGACTTCAAATGGACCGATGTAGCGAGGACTTAGCTTACCTCGTCAGCTAAATCTCATGATACCTTTGGATGGAGAAACTTTCAGAAACACAAAATCTCCAACCATAAACTCAAAGGGTCTCCGTCGAGCATCTGCATAACTCTTTTGTCTACTCTGCGCTGTCTTAAGTCTTTGACAAATCATTGTAACATCCTCAGAGGCTTGCTCGACCAAATCTGGAGCCAACAACTTACGCTCGCCCACTTCTTCCTACCTAATCGGAGATCGACACCTTCTACCATACAAAGCTTCATATGGTGCCATCTCGATACTTGCATGATAGCTATTATTGTAAGCAAACTCAGCCAATGGTAGAAAGTCATCCCAGGAGCCTTTAAAATCCATAACACAAGCTCTCAACATATCCTCGAGCGTTTGAATCGTGCGCTCGAACTGACCATCAGTCTGTGGATGAAAAGCTATGCTAAAATTCAATTTAGATCCCATGGCTCCTTGAAAATGCTCCCAAAAGTGAGAGGTAAACATGGAATCTCTATCAGACATAATGCTCACTGGAACACCATGTAGTCTTACTACTTTTGTTACATACAAATCTGCCAAAGCATTAAGTGTGTCTGTAGACTTCATAGGTAGGAAGTGAGCCAACTAAGTTAATCTATCCACGATCACCCAAATACAATCATGATTCATCTTGGTTCTGGGCAATCCCATAACAAAATCCATCGTAATGTACTCTCATTTCCACATAGGTATAGGCAGAGGATGTAATAGTCCTGCTGGCTTTTGGTGCTCCACCTTAACCTGTTGGCACGTTAAACATTTTGCTACAAATTCAGCTATGTCTCTCTTTATGCCAGTCCACCAATACACCTTGCGAAGATTATGATACATCTTCGTATTTCCTGGGTGCAACGTGTACTTAGTGGCATGTGCTTCTGTTAAAATTAACTTCTTCAATTCATCATCATGAGGAACACATATACGATTCCTGAACCTCAAAATTCCATCACTACTACTATCAAATTCTGAGGTCATACCTGACTAAATCTGATTCATAGCCTCAATACATTGATCATCTTCCTTTTGAGCAATCCGAATTCTATCCATCAATTCTGGCTTAATTTTCAAGCTAGCCATCATTCCAAATTGCTCATAAGGCATAACCTTTAAGTTGAGGGTTGCAAACTGTTCAATCAACTCATGCTCTTTTATCATCATATAGGCTACCATTCCTACATGCTTCTGGCTCAGAGCATCCGCCATGACATTAGCTTTCCCCGGGTGGTACAAGATCTCATAATCATAGTCCTTTAGAAGCTCGAGCCATCTTCTTTGCCTCATGTTCAATTCTCTCTGAGAGAACAAGTATTTCAGACTTTTGTGATCTGTAAAAATCTGAAATCTCTCACCATACAAGTAATGCCTCCATATCTTCAGAGCAAATACTACTGTAGCTAACTCTAAACAATGAGTGGGGTAGTTCTTCTTATGGTCCTTTAATTGTCGAGAACCATATGCTACTACCTTACCACGCTGCATTAGTACACATCCTAAACCTTGTCCTAAGGCATCACTATATACTACAAATCCACCAGAAACACTAGGAATGGTGAAGATGGGTGCAGTTGTCAGCCTGCGCTTCAACTCTTGGAAGCTACACTCACAAGCATCATTCCACTCATACTTCACCTCTTTGCGCGTTAAGCGCGTCAATGGAGCAGCTAACTTCGAGAAACCCTCTACAAACCGTCAATAGTAGCCAGCTAGACCCAAGAAACTCCTAATCTTCGTCACCGTTTTCGGTCTCTCCCATTGAACCACCGCTTCAATCTTTGATGGATCAATCGAAACTCCATCTTTATTGATAACATGACCTAAAAAGGAGATATGATCTAGCCAAAAATCACACTTGCTTAGCTTGGCATACAATCCTCGATCTCTAAGGGTCTCCAAAACTATCTTCAAATGCTGCTCATGCTCTTCTCGAGACCTCGAGTACACCAAGATGTCATTGATGAAGATAATGACAAATTGGTCCAAGTACCGCTTGAACACATCATTCATCAAGTTCATGAAGCTTGCGGGTGCATTGGTCAAACCGAATGGCATCACTAGAAACTCATAATGACCATACCGTGTCCTGAATGCAGTCTTAGGGATATCTTCACTCCGAATCTTCAACTTATGATATCCTGACCTCAAGTCTATCTTGGAAAAGATTTGTACTACTTAAGCTGATCAAACAAATCGTCAATCCTTGGAAGAGGGTACTTGTTCTTGATCGTCACCTTATTCAGCCATCGGTAGTCTATACACAACCTCATACTACCGTCTTTCTTCCGGAAAAAAAGCACAGGAACACCCCAAGGGGATACGCTGGGTCGTATGAATCCTTTATCTAGTAACTCCTGAAGCTGCTTCTTCAATTCTTCTAATTCCACTAAAGCCATCCAATAGGGTGATCTCGAAATGGGCTTAGTCCCTGGCACCAAATCGATCGTAAACTCCACTTCCCTATCCGGAGGAAGTCCTGGAAGATCATTCGGAAATACCTCGAGAAAATCCTTGACTATAGGAATTTCAAGAAGTCCGGGACATTTCTTGTCTATGTCCTCCACATAAGCAATAAATCCTTCACATAACCATACATACTTTTCATTACTTTCATTTGCAATTAAATCAAGTAATAAACATACTTTTGCATTAACCACTTGCAAAATTTACAACATAGCTAACGGGTGAAGAGAAGGTTACACTCTTAGCATAACAATCTAATATAACATGATTCTTAGCTAACCAATCCATACCCAAGATAACATCAAATCCATACATATTCAGTAGGATTAGGTCAGCTATAGATTCTCTTTCTCCTACTCGTAGCTTACAATTTCTATACACTATTTTCTATCATTTGTGATTCCTTAAATGGTGTGCTTATTTTCAACAAGTGTCCTAAAGCCTCAGGCTCAACAAGCACTTTCATGGCAATTATAGGGGAAACAAATGAATGCGTAGAGCCTGGATCAAACAATGCAGTCACACTCATATCAAACAAGTAAATCTTACCTTTAATCACTTTGGACAAGGCATCGGCAGACTCCTCATCGATGGCAAACACTCGTCCTTGGGTCACAGCTTTCTTCCCCTTTACTACAGCAGTGGCCTTAGGCTGTGGTTGAGGGGTCTTCTCTGATTCCTCAGGTGCCCTCTCTTGGGACAATCTCTGATCATGTGTCCCTGCTCACCACATCTAAAACATGCACCACTCGCCAAGTGACATGGCTGTGATCCATGAAACTTTCCGCATTACTCACATCTTTGCATCGTACTCTTTGGTGAGCTAGCAATACTTCCAGCTAGGTGTTGGGATCTTTCATCACTTATCTTGATCCCGGTAGCTCTAGGGGTTCCTATATCATAACATCATAACTTCACATTCAATATATTTCCATAGAAACATTTAATTAAATTAGAAATCATCTTCTTATACTTTACTTACCTATCGAAACTCCTTCAGATCGTTTACTTCTATAAGGATACCTATCACTCGAAGCTTTCTCATCCGACTTCCGCATCATCGGTTCCTTGCCTTTACCCTTCGCTCGGAAGTCAACGTGATGAAGGTCATAGTCCTACTCACACAATTGAGCCTTACGGACCGCCTCTCCATAAGTGGTGGTTGATATCCATAGGGTACAACTTAGATCGGATTGGGGACTTCAATCCCTCTATGAACTGATAAATCTTATGTCCTTCATCCTTTAGGACCTCTGGATCGAATCTACTCAAGGTAATGAACTTTAATTTGTACTGATTTATCGTCATTGTACCTAGAGTCAAACTCAGAAACTCGATCTTCAACCTATTCTGATCAGTGCGTGGGATCTACTGTTCATTAAAGGCTTCTACAAATCGATCCCACGTAACCTCATCATATTGGGCCTCCAATACGGTCCGAGTGGCCTGCCACTAATATTCGGCGTCATCTACTAATAGGTAAGCAGCCAAGCCCACCTTCTCCCTTTCGGAGCATGTCATATATTCAAAAGACTTCATGACCGCCTTCATCCAGTTTTCTGCAGCCAACAGATCTTTATCCCCCTTAAACTTAGGCGGATCCAACTTCTTAAACTCCTTAATCAGTGTAACACTACAATAGGCCTTAGGATCCTGCCTTCCCGTAGTTGGAACTGGTGGGGGTAACTCTGTAGGAGGAACAACAGGTGTAGCTGTTGGGGTACTTGTGGCCACATTCGGAAAGCTTGACATGAACTGTGTGAACATAGTGGCCATATTCTCCATATGCTTCTCCATTTTCGCTAGCTTAGTATTCGGGCTATGCGGTGGAGATGGAGGAGGAGATTATACTAGGGACTATTCTTCACGACCCCGTCCTCTTCCTCTACTTGTACCTCTTCTATGTGAGCTCATGCTGTAAATATAATCACCATCGAGCTCTTTAGTATAACTATAAACAGTTATACTATGCATATGCATTCAGACAAGTACAAGACAATTGGGGATATACTCTATTTTTAGCTTCTTGACACTGACAAATACAAATCGAATCAGTTCTGATACCAATCTGTGATGTCCCTGTCACTACATCTTACCATCTAACTTTTTCCTTATTATCTTATACGACTTGATTCAATTTGGTTCATCAATGTCATTCATTCTTCTTCCTAGGCTCGATATCTAATAGCTCAATGAAATTAATTTACTTTCAATAAAATAGACTAATGATATGTATAAATATCATTCCATTCCACAGGATCTTACACATCATTCTTAACTTAAATCCCCGACATCTTATATACATAAATGCTACTTGTACTGTACCATAGCTGAATTACAATTTACTTTACATAAGTACATAAGTACACCTTCTATGCTAACTGAGAAGCGTATCACGAAGGTACACTTCTATCTCTCAAAAGCAAGCTCCTCTATTCAGAGCGGGGTTCACTTCAGATAATCTGTAGGAAAAATGTTTGTAAAAGGGTGAGTTTACGCTCAGTAAGAAAAATATGTAAAAGAGCGTACTATGCCTTTATATGCAGTTTTCCTGCTTGGCTCTATAATGTCATGTAAATTATTATAAAGCATGCATCATGTACTTCTTTCAAACATCATTTGCAAACATGCATACTTCTTTCAAATGGTATAAGCAAGCATACTTTACATGCTTTTCTAAAACATACATCTTATACTTCTTCAAAACATACATCTTATACTTCTTCAAAACATGCATCATATTCTTTAAATTAGATGGAGACTATGTACAATTATTCAAGCAATTACATCATCATATAAATCATTTATACTCATTTATATGATTCCAATCATGCATTAAAACAGGGTGCACCATGTAAAGGATCAGGGATTCTCTCCTACCTTTAGTAATCCATAGCATAGTTATCAAAATCGTACGATTCGATTCGATTCAGTATAAATTCGATACGTATCTATACAAAGAATCAGTTTT
Organism: Heritiera littoralis; assembly: GCA_031772115.1. Taxonomy (NCBI): domain Eukaryota; kingdom Viridiplantae; phylum Streptophyta; class Magnoliopsida; order Malvales; family Malvaceae; genus Heritiera; species Heritiera littoralis. The sequence goes on from JAPDPK010000028.1 coordinate 7,054,989, forward strand.
ATCATGAATCGGTAGCGTATCTATCGATACACAAGCGAATCGATACATATCGTACGGTACACCGATTCACTTCGATACGCTTTAGAGTAACAATGGGCCAGGCCCAAAAAAATCTAATTTGGCTCAATTAACTAAAAATGTAATTTTAATAGTTTTTTAACATAAAAAACACTTAAAAACATATTTTCTATATAATTTAATCTTGAAATATTGAAAAAAAAACTTTTAGTTAGAAAATTAAAAATAAAAAATATATAAAAATATTATTTAAAAATATATACTATTAATGAAGATGTTAAGTGTTTTAAAAAAATCATACTTTTTTATTTTTATCATATACTTACTTAATCCTATTAATATGTATAATATTTTTAATATTTTATTTATCTTACATGTGTATATATTATTTATAATTAATTTTAAAATTATTTACTGTATCTTACGATACGATACGATACGATACTCGTATCTCGATTTAATAACTATGATCCACAGTGAACACTAGTCAGGCGTCATCTGTGATACCGAGGACCAGACTAAGGTTCCTCGCTCAAACATAAATAATACTGAGGACTTGATCAGAGTCTCTCAGCCAAGTACAGGGATGCATGATCATAACATAGTCCATAATCTCAAAACATTTATTATATACTTCTTCAGAAAACACTGTTGTGTTTAAACCAATTTGGCTTTGAAATCTCTTTTCATACAAGACAGTCGACTGGCCTCATAGGATAGTCAGCTGCTTCTTCATAACTTCATTTATCGAAATTATTTTCATTTAAAATGCCGATATTTTTCATTTCTGAAAACACATGGGGGCAGTCGACTGGTCCATATAGCAGTCGACTAGTTTTCAAACAGAATGCTTCTTAAGAAATAGCAGTCGACTAGTCATATAGCAGTCGACTGTTTTTGAAACAGAATGCTTCTGGAAACATGGCAATCGATTGGTCTTATAGGCAGTCGGCTGGTTTTGAAACAAAATGCTTTTCTTGTAAAAGCAGTCGACTGTCCCTTATAGCAGTCGACTGGTTTGAAACAGAATGCATACTGGGAAAATAGCAGTCGACTGGCTTACATAGCCGTCGAATGGTTTGTCTCGATTTTCAAAAAATTAAGCTTTGGTTGTCTCTAGGCAATCGGCTGCTACTTAAGGCAGTCGACTGCTCCTAGCCTAATTGGCACTAGGAGTAAAGTCCAAAACCTAACTTTTCCTGCATTTAAAACAGTTGGTACATCTCTCCAAAAAACTTCAAAACATATTAAAAACATGTGAACATAGCCACCCTACGTCCGTTACATAAATTCCTTACCTCGATTACTTCGAGAACACAAAATCACTTGGTTCACCAACCCTAGTCTTTCACTTCTTCAAAGCTGTAACATCATCACAAACCAAAACTTTAAACAATTACCATAAACCTATTATACTAACTCAGTACAACTCCATACCATAAACAAAATTGAAAGAATCATCTTCTTCTCTTACCTTTGCTAGTGACCAAAATTTCAAATTTTGAGATCTCCTCCAATACTTGGATTCAATCTACCAAACTTCGGATATAGCTTAGTCTAGTGATGAGGGTCGATTTTTGTTCAACTAACTAAAGGAATCGATGGAGGAATGAGGTAGCCTATCAAGGTGACAAAAATGGAAACTTGAAAGCTTAGAGAGGAAACGAGAATGAGGGCTAGAAAGGAGGCTGCCGTAGGGTGATGGAGATGGTGATGACTCATGCACTTGCATTAATTGCATGCTTTATCTTCTATCATCTCAGCCATTAACCATCTAATTGACTATTTGACCACTTAATTCTCTTCTCCTTTCTTTCTATGACACATGTATTTAATTACAAATCAAAATTCTAATTTTAATTTCTTCATACTTTAATTCTTTTCCTGATATCAAAATAAATTATTTGACTAATTGACTTTCAATTTCCCTTATTCATTCATGTGTCTCATACATCATTTATACATCATAACTTCATATTTATTTAATTCCTTTCAGCTGGAACACTTTACAAACATAATGAAATTACATGAAATTGGGGATTTCACAATACTATACTTGTCTGAATATATATTGTATATATTTGTTTAGAATTGTACTAAATATGTTTGTTCTATATAGGTATTCTTTAAAATTAGAAGGCGTAGAAGGAATGTTGGTAGGCCGTAAGCAAAGCTTATCCTAGAAACACCTTCTCCTCTTTAGCCAAAGACCGATAGCTATCGCATTGCATGGCTTAAGAGGAATCTAGATACCATGTCCAGAAATATGGATGCCATGTCCATGATGTTTACTCAATTTATGGCGAGTTTAATAATAATAATAATAATAATAATAATAATAATAATAATAATAATAATAATAATAATAATAATAATAATAATCTAGGAGTCCCACCTTTGGCTCTAACATTACCACCACCTCCTTGACCTATTGTACCTCCGCAGTGCCTCTACCACCACGACCTGCCCCACAGCCTCAGACTCAGCCAGTCCCATAGGCTCAACCAATTCAGCCTCAGGCTCAGCTCGATCAACAAGCTCTAGATCAGCCTCAGGCACGTCCAGTAGCTGATTGTGATATTAATTTGCTTAGAAATTTCAAAAACTTTGATCCTCCCAAGTTGTAATGTGTGAAATTATGAAATTTCGAACTAATTTTTTCCTTTTTGATAATATTTTTCTCATTCAAATACTCATTACCATTCAGTTTGCATTCGGTGTCAGTGTAAATTCACCCTATAACTTTCGATATCTATTAATCTTTATACCATTAGAATAATTTATTCATGAATATTAAATATAAAATCATAGTATAAACCACAATATAAAAATTTATACTTTTATTAATATCAATCTATTGTAAGTACTTTTCAACTAGTTCTTTAATATTCTTGACCTTACACTATACGATTTACATCTCGTACTATAAATACAGTTGCTGTGCTTATATATGTCTGAATATAAAATCATAACATTAAAATATACTTGTTCACTTGATTGCTTCAACTTGTAGAAATTTCTTCGTTCAACGTTATAACAGCAGTCACCACGAGTACCGATGAGCTATCTGAGATGGTAAGGGGGAATGAGCTATAAAATCCAGTAAGAAATTCGTATGCAAGAACTGATACTGTGAAATCTATATGCTAAAAACATTCAGTTCTTAACAGTGCACTAAGGTGTAAATCAGGATGGATACTATAGTCGGCTAGGAAATCGGATGGACTATGGGAGCTATTTTAGAATACCTGTCGTGTCTTGGCCCCTAGAAGCGACTATAGGGAGTAATCAATTGAATTGGTATCAAAACAATATAAAAATGCTATTAAAATCGTATAGCAAATATCTTGATAAATAAACCGTTATAAACCATTTTCTGGATACACTACAGTAAACATTTCTTTCAGTGATAATAACCAATTCAATATTGATAAACACAGTACTATAAGCAGTTTAATAAACATTATGGAAAAAGCTTAATATCAGTAAAGAATTTAGTACCAGTAAACAGTTTAGTAAACTGTAACAGTATAATGGAGACTAGGCAACACCCAAAGTATATCATGCTATAATAATATCCCAAAAAGGGAAACAGTAAACACGTGAGACATATGGCCATAGTCTATAGGGTCCACAGTGTACACTTGCCAAGTGATACTTGTGGAGGTTGAAGACTTGTCAAGTCTATCAGCAACAGCAACAGTAATAGTAACAGTACACGTGACACGTGAACATGATACGAGGCCTAATAGTCTCAAAACAGTGGATATCTAGTAGAATCACCATTTATGAAATCAATCTCATTGATAATTCTTCAATCAGTCCATAAATAATGTGATAACTGCGAATTTTAATATTTTGATATTAAATATTTGAAAATTTAATATTAAAGTAAATAGAGAAGACAAATAAATAAATAAATTATTTACAAGATGGAATATTGTAGGAAATTCCGGAAGTGATGAAGTTGAGGAAATTAATTTCGATAAATTTAAATGGTTGGCAAAGGAATTAAGAAAGGATCAATTATATAATTTAAGTAGGCTAAAATAACTATTATGACATGTACAAAAGAAAATTCTTATATGAAAATCAGAATTATATGTATTGGTGTGAAAAAAAATAAAATTTAGAAAACATAAAAGGTATAAAAATAATAACAATAAAATATAGTAGGAAAATCTATCAAAAAAAATAATAATAATTAATGTTGGCTAACAAAATACAGCCAACACACACTATTGTTCTGCTTTTGTTTCCAGCTGTATCGTCATCTTCATTTCCTGATGAACATCACGAATTCTCCTCTGTTCTCACGTGCTAAATATAATTTCTTCAACAGAAATTCTCTTGTTTTCAGCTAAGAATATGAGTATTTTTAGAGGGAAAATAGACCTTGCTTATTAAGCTTGTAAAACACCAAAGAACATAGCTGGAATACCTCCAAACAGAAGTTGAAGCAACATGGAAAATCTACTCTGTACAGGTAAAGATTCAGCTAAGAAATTATGAGCCTTTATTTGTTAATTTTGGCTATTATGAGCAAAAGTATGTTGTTTATATCTGTTATTCGAAATAAGGATATGTATGAGTTAGAGTTAGGGTTCGGTTGTGATGGCTAGAAAGAAGGAAGATATGTGTTGATGAGGATGATTCACGTGAAAATGGAATCAAGCTGAACCTGAAACCATAACAGCCATGAAAAATAAAATAAAATAAAATAAGAAGGAAATAAAAAACATGAGTTTTAGTTTAGGTAGAGTTCATGTGGAACAGGGGAAAATAAAGAACGTGTTATTATGGTCAACAAAGGTGGCTAAAGAATGAAGAAAAATAGGCTGTTTGTACAGCCGAAAATGGAGAAGAATTGTTGGCCAAATTGTGCAGCCGAAAAGTGGAAGAAAAGGTGAATGGGTGGCTGACTTTTAAATGACTTTGTGTGTGTGAAAATTGAAGTTGTGGCAGCCAAAAATATACTAGGTGTAGCCTCAATATAGAATGATATAAACTGAAACCAACGTTGGCTGCGAACAGAAAATAAATGGAGATTTCGGTTGGACAGTAGACATCAGGAAAGAAAAGAAACGTTAGGTTTGACTTGGCTGAATGGGTGGAAACAATGTGTCAACTATGATTAATATATACATATATGTATATAAAATGAATAAACCACTTATATTTAACTAAGACCATTCGGCCAAAATAAAGGACAGAGGAAGTGGCGTGAATGGTAAAGAAAAGTGGAGAGAAATTGACTAACTTAGAAGGCTGAAAATATGCAAGGATAAAACAAATGTAATAATATGGAAAATGGAAAATTATAAGCCAAATAGGCTTAGTAAATGAAGAGAAATATTCGGCCATAGGAGCTGACAGGGAAAGGTGACGTAAATGGGGCACAAATTGGGCGATGCTGAATTACTTAAAGGCTGGCAATTTATAAAGAGGAGGAATATAGCACATAAGCCAAATAAGCTTATACACAAGGAATGACAATTGGTCATTAAAAAGGAAGATGAATTAAAGTTTGGAAGTGGCAAATAAAGCCAAAACAGAAAATAGAAAAGTAAATGGAATGTTCATATACCATAGAGAAATTATAAGAAATGATAATTTAAAAAAATAGTTTAATAAATAAAGGGATTTTATATAATTGATGTCGAAAATTGATTATAGTAAACTGTTATTTTTGCAATTTATAATTTGACGATATAAGAGGCGTAGTGGTGCAACTTAAAGCATCTTCTACAGTATACTAAGGTAAGATATGCATGTGCAGCACTGTAAGGATATTCAGCCTGCATTGTTTTTAATTAATTACGAAATATTTTATGGAAATATTTTATGAAATTATTATGATGAATGATTGGTTGGAATTTGGAATGAAGTACTGGCTGGAATTATAAACTGTATTTTTCGTGCAGGAGGCTAGTTGATCGGCAGCTGTTATACTGCTGAAAAATTATCGAAAATTACCGAAAATTTCTAAAAAATTTATAAAATCATAATAAATGATTTTATTTCACGAGAAACGATTTCCAACCGCGAAAATCGAGAAAATGATTATTTTTGATAAAACATGAATATAACGAAATTCATTTTAAAATATTCATGTTTTCGAAATTTGTGATAATGAGATCACCGAAAATTCTCTCTATCACAGCCCGTGACCCTATTTTTAACCTTTTTCTATACATCTTATTTGGTTGGGCTGTCTGCGATACTTTACTTTTCTTTTACGTATACACAATTTCATATTAAATTATAATATGAATTACACCCCCGATTTTTACTACATAAGAAAGTAGTACTGTCGATAAGTCTAAATACAGAAAATAAATGATCATACCTTATTAATTAAATCAAGTTGTCGCATCGTCTCCAAATGCACAGCCGAAGTCCTTTAGATGTTAGACTCTTAGTCCTCGAAAACCTGAAATGTTAATATTAAGGGGTGAGCAAACCACGGCTCAGTAAGGGAATTATATGCATACTTGATATTCAGCTATCTATTTGCTGAAAAACTTTTTCATTTTTCCTATGGGCTCTAGGCTCGCATGTATGAAGGATACTACAGTCGGCTAGGGATTCGGGTGGAGTAAGGTAGGTATTTTGAAATACCTATCTTGTCCCGGAACCTAGAAGCAACTGTAGAAAGTAAATTTCATTTTTTGTTTTGAAATTTAAATCCTTTTTCCTTTTTATTCCATAACCTTTTCATATTCTTTTCAAAATAATACTTTTATGCAATAAAGCATTTAAATAAAATAACTAATATTCATATTTTCTTTGAAAAGAATATTAGTTAAATCATCATCATTTTCCTTTAAAACTCATTTCATGTTTTACTGTACAATTATAATTAGTACAGTACTTTAAAATAGCAAAATAAGCTATTAAACCTTTTTTGTATAACATATAAATCATTTAAATCTAATATTCAATTTAAAATTTAAAATAAGAATATTAGATTTACTTTCCTCCTTTTCCTTTTTGAAAACATATTACATATTCATATTACATGTCATATGAAAATCATCTCGTAGTACTAAAATCAGTACTGAAATTAGCATTTTGTAAAATGCTGTAAATCATTTTCATTTCACGTATTACATATCATATAAAATATTTTCATTTCACGTATCACATATCATGTAAAACATTTACATTTAACATATAACATATCATATAAAACATTTCTCATATATGGAGACTTAGGCACGCACGCCCAGCCCGTCCACTGGGTCGTTACTCATATCATGCTATAGACTCCGAAGGGTATAAATAATCATGTCAGATCTATGGCCATAGTCTATAATTGTCCTCGGCGGATCACTGATCAGGTGTCGGCCGGGACTACAAATCACATATCACATATTACATGTTACATATCACATATCACATATCAGCATGATAGGATGCCATCTAGTCTCAAAACCGTATTTTTCATCATCTGAAAACCTTTATGGAATTTATAAAAATAATAATTTCATAATTAAAACCATAAAGGTTATATAATAAATCAAGTTAATATTTAAGAAAATATTTATAGAATATTCAGTTTATCCTTTTTTCATCTTCATTTCATATTATGTATAATTCATATATCGAGAGAATATTTAGAAAACTTTTATAAAATATTCTCTTTATCCATTTTTCATTTTTAATTTCATACCACATATAATTCATATAACAAGAGAATTTTCGGTGATCTCATTATCACCATTCTCGAAAACATGAATATTATAAAATCACTTTTATTTTATTCATGTTTTTATGGAAAATATTCATTTTCTCGATTTTCGTGGTTGAAAATCATTTCTCGTGAAATAAAATCATTTATTATGATTTTATAAAATTTTCTAGAAATTTTCGATAATTTTTCGGCAGTATAACAGCTGCCAATTGGCTAGCCTCCTGCACGAAAAATACAGTTTATAATTTCAATCGGTACTTCACCACAATTTTCAAACCAATCATTCATCGCAATATTTTCATAAATTATTTCATAATTAAAATCATGCAGACTAAATATTCTTCCAGTGCTGCACATGCATCCCTTACCTTTTCCGGGTCGGCGATCGCCTCGTTTGTCGTGCCCGTGTTCACCTCGTCCGATTCCATCGTCTCAGTCATCGAGGGAATTTTCTGGAATTAAAATTCTAAAATTTAGAATTTTTCTATAATTATTTAAATAAATAAATTATTTAAATAATTTATCACTTTCCGGGATTTCTTACCGATTCCCGTAATTCCCGGGTTTTCGAATTCTCGGGATTTCCCATAATTTCTGAAATTCTTCTTTTTTCCTCTTTTTCTTCCTTTTTCTCTTTTCTTTTTCTTTCTTTCTTTTTCTTTTCTTTCTTTTTCTTTTTTTTTCTTTTTCCTTTTTCTTTTCTTTTTCCTCTTCCTTTCCCGGTCAGATCGGTTTAGCTTCCTTCCTAGCCGGTTCCTTGCCGGCAGCCGGTTCTTCAGCGGTTCAGGCACCCTTCAGCTGGCCGACGTCAAGGGGAAACTACCGGTGGCCTTCGTTCAGTCTGGATCTACGGCACGACGGCGAATCGAGGCGGAATAGATTTAGTTTCTTTTTCCTCTTCGCCGGCCCTCTTCCGCCGTTCACCGCGCCTTGGGTGGCCTCCATCCTTTTCCTCTCTCTCCGGCGGTGCTTCAATGGCAGTGGCGGTGCCTGGATCAACCGGCACTGCCGTCTCCTATTTTCTTTTCTCTTTCGGCTTTTGCTTCCGTTTCACGCCGATTCCTTCTCCGTTTCGCTTCGCCGGCGTTGGCGTCGGCTTCCTTTGTCGGCGACGCTTCTCTTCCCTCTTCTCCTTTCCTTCTCCGGCGGCCGCTAACGGGGGCGGCCTCTTCGGGAGACGGAATCGGGAGTCTTCCCGATTCTGGTCTTTTGTTTTCCTTTTATTTATTTTTTTATTTACATATAAATATATATATATATACACACTATATATATTATACATATAATATAATATATTATACACATAAAATTGTACTATATATATTATATGTAAAAATATATATTTTATGTATTATCAAAATTATATACACACACACACACACACACACACACACACACACACATATATATATATAACTCATAGATTTTTATGTATATTTATATACTTTAATTTAAATAGCACTTATATATATATATATATAAATGCTATTTTATAATATATATTGTATTTACAATATATATACATATAAACTTTTAATGTAAAATAATATTTACATTTTTCAAATTTGTATATACTTGTATATACATACGATGTTATATTTATATACATATGTATTCGTATAAAAATACCTTTATATAATATATAATTATATAAACACATTTCATATTTATTCTTCATTTCCTTATTTAATTTGGATTTCCATTCTCTAAATTAAATTCTCTCTTCATTATTTTCCATGCTTCATTCTTATTTCAAAATTTAAATGTCTTTCACTAAATTTCTAATTTTCATCACTTCCTTAATCTCGGGAATTTCAACGATATTCCCATCTCGTAAATAAATTTTTTATTTATTTACTTTAATTTATTTATTTCCTCTTATCTATTTTCTTAAATATTAATTTCCAATATTAATAATTTTCAATAAATGAAAAATTTACGGTTATCACATTCTCCCCACCTTAAGAAATTCGGTCCTCCGAATTTAACTTAAGTCAAAGGTGGTGGCATCCTGTATGCTTATCGTCTTGCATGCTTATCATTCTTGACTTTTTGATCATCTTCCATATTATACTGCCAGTATACCTTTAAGATTATAATCGCCTTTTATACCACTATATATCATTTCTCATCATATACTTATACTCCCTTAAATTTCTTATCGATTGGGAGTTATGCATTTCCACTCCTTTTTATATCACATATGATTCAATTTGTTTCTTTTTCCATTTTTTCATTTAGTGCCAAGTCGATATAGTTTGGTAATTATCGTATGCCGATAAATGAATAGTATATAATTGTCCCAGTAGCTTTCACATCTCATGCATCCGCTCTCTCAACATATCATCGAGCGTTTCATACTACACTCACATATCTATATCATGTACGGACCGGTGCTGTCTATAAATTTGAAATCTCAGAGCCTTTTGCTATTTCCCATAAACATATATAGCTACTCAAAGATTCCTGTCACATATAGGGCTCACTGGAACTTTTCATACATTCTCATCATTTTATAATCATATTTCGACTATGGCACTATAGAATCTAAGAGTTTGATAATGGAGAAGTGATTTCATTAGACTATCAGTCTATAATCACTTCCATATTATCATATCTCTTATAGATTCTTCATTATTATCTCCAATATTCTTTTCATATTTATTTCATCAAATGCTGCAGTTCATTTGCAGACTTTACCATTCACCATCTTTTACCATAATTTAATCAGGAGACAATTATTTCCTCTCCATACCATCTTTCCATGTAATATGGTCATTCGATTTTTAAATCCTCAAATTATCCATTTAATCACCTCATTATCCATATAATTCCACTATTTCCATCATTTCCAAGTGGTATATATATTTATCATTTTTCCATTTACATTACTGGTAGTAAAATGTAGATCATTTCTTTACTCCTTGGAGTATGATTACCTTTCCTTTATCGAGTTTGGCTCGATCTTATATCCAACCATAATCATGTGATAACCACAAAATCACTGTTAGCTTTTAACTTCGGGAACTACTTCATATTCGTGTTCCCTTTTTATCATGTACTTGTCCTCTTTTTTACACATTCATCTTTTCCTTCATCATTATTTCGATCACTCTTTCTTCAGTGGTAAAGTATTCCGTTATTAACTCCTTTAACTTTTTACATATCATCTTTACGTTTATTCATCCATTGACTTTAATTTCTTTACTTATTAATCACATCTGTAGAGCAGCTAGCCCATAACTCTCCTATAGACTAGCAATAGTATTTAGCTAGACCCAGTACATTCCGTATATACTCATTATCTCTTCATCATTGGCAGATCCACATCGCTCTGTCATTCGAGATCATATATCTTAGAAAGTGATACTGTCTAGCCAAATCTTTATTTGCCATACTTAACATATTGTTCACTGTTTTTGAGAGTCTGCGGGTTATATCACTATGCTGCTCATTTTTCCATTTGTGCCTTATACTGTATCAGTATATCATCATTTTATCCATAGATGGATGCCTCATTCATTAGACTTATATACCTCATAAGGTATTTGTGACGTCCCCGTCACTTCATCTTATCATCTAACTTATTTCTCATTATCTTATCCGATCTTATTTTGATTTAGTTCATCAGTGCCATCCCTTCCTTAATCTTAAGCTAATTATCAAATAGCTCACATGAGTTTATTTCTTATAAATGAACATCAAATGATATATATAAATACCATTTCATTTCCACAAGATCTCATACATCATCTTAACTTACATCCCCAGACATCTTATATACACATTAGCTACTTGTACTGTACTGTAACTGAATTACAATTTGCTATTCATAGATGTACAAGTATACCTTCTATGCTAACTGGGAAGCGTATCAAGAAGGTACACTTTGCTTCTTCAAAAACAAGCTCCTCTAGTCGGAGCGAGGTCTACTTCAGGTAATCTGTAGGAAAAATAGTCGTAAAAGGGTGAGTTTACGCTCAGTAAGAAAACTACATAAAAGAGCGTGCTATGCCTCTATATGCCTTTTTCCTACTTGGCTCTATAATGTCATGTAAAGCATTATAAAGCATGCATCATAACATTTTTCGTGCATTGTTTGCAATCATGCATATTTATTTCAAATGACATGGCAAACTTACTTTGTATGCTTCATTTAAAATATAGCATACATATAAAACATGCATCATACTTCTTTCTTGGAAACTTCATACTTCATAGCATACTTTAAAACATACTTCATATACTTAAAACATACATCGTGCTTCTTTACTTCAAAACATACATCGTATATCCTTTGAAATAGGATGGAGACTATGTACAATATTTTAAGCGATTGAATCGTCATATGAACCGTTCATTCCCATTCATATGACTCTAATCATGCATTGGTACAGTAGTGCACTCCGTATAGGTCAGGGATTCTCTCCTGCCTTTATATTTCCACAGTGAACACTAGTCAAGTGTCACATGTGGGATTGAGGACCGGACTAGGGTTCCTCGCTCAACATACATATTACTGAGGACTTGATCAGAGTCTCTCAGCCATCAGAAATGCATAATCATTACGCAGTCCATAGTCTCAAAACATTTATAATATACTTTTTTTCAGAAAACACTTTTGTGTTTAAATCAAATAAACTTGAAAGCTCTTTTCATACATGGCAGTCGACTGGTCTTATAGGGCAGTCGGCTGCTCCTTCATAACTTCTTTTATCGAAATAATTTCATTTAAATTTTTCGATATTTTCATATTTGAAAATACATGGGGGCAGTCGACTGGTCCATATAGCAGTCGACTATTTTTGAAACAGAATGCATTTTGGCAATTAGCAGTCGACTGTCCCATATAGCAGTCGACTGGTTTGAAACAGAATGCTTCTGGAAAAATAGCAGTCTGCTGGCTCACATAGCAGTCGACTGGTTTGCATCGGTTTTCGAAAAACGGCATTTTGGTTGTCTCTAGGCAGTCGGCTGCTACTTAAGGCAGTCGGCTGCTCCTAACCTAATTGGTACTAGGAGACAAGTCCGAAATGGTTATTTTCCTGCAAAGAAACAACTGGTACTTCTTTCCAAATCACATGCAAGCATCATAAAACATGCGGACATAGTCGCCTTACGTTCGTTACATAATTTCCTTACCTCGATTCCTTCGAGAACGCGAAATCACTTGGTGTTTTAACCCTAGCTTTTCACTTCTTCAACCTGAAATCATCATACCATTTCAAACCTCAAATTAAACAATATACACATGTCCTACTAACTCAGTACAACTCCTTATCATGAACCAAATTGTAAGAATCATCCTCTTCTCTTACCTTCACTAGAGACCAAAATTTCTGATGTTAAGATCTCCTTCAATACTTGGATTCACTCTATCAAACTTTGGATATCTCCTACTCTAACGACAAGGATTATTTTTCGTTAAATGAACTTAGTGAATTGATGAGGGAGTAAGGTGGTTTAGCAAGGAGCTTGGAATGGAAACTTGGAAACTTGGAGATGGCACGAGAGGGAGAGGACTAGAAGGTTGCTGCCGTGGGTGATGATGATGAGGGTGGTGACTCATGCTTCATGCATTAAATGCATGCTTTATCATCCCTTATCTCAGCCAACTTTATCCCTTTACCCCTTTTGACTCAATTTGACTCATTAAATCCCTCTTCTCCTTCTTCTATTCATACTTAAGCCACATGTATTTAAATTAGCCAATCAAAATTCTGTTTTGATTTCTTGTCTCATCCTCCATTTATTTTCCTGTCATCAACATAATTTATTTGGCTATTTGGCTATAAATTTTCTTATTTCTTCTATATTCCATTCACCATGCATACATTATTCATACATCAATTACACATCAACTTCATATTCATTTTATCATATTTACTTAGAATACTTTACATACATGGAGGAATACATGGAAATTGGGGATCTCACATCCTCCCCACCTTAGAAAATTTGGTCCTCCAAATTTGCCTTAGCTTGTCATAAAAAATTCTGGATACCTTTCTTTCATTAAGCTCTCTAGCTCCCATGTAGCTTCTTCCATCGTATGGTATTGCCAGAGAACTTTCACTAACGAGATCGTCTTAGACCTCAAAACTTTCTCTTTTCTATCCAAAATCCGAATCGGCTTCTCTACATAGCTCATATCTTCCCTTATCTCCAAGGGTTCATATTCAATAACATGCGACGGATCCGGATTATATTTCCGAAGCATCGATACATGAAACACATTATGTACTCCCGATAGCTCCGGAGGTAATGCCAATCTATAGGCAACATCACCTACTCGGTCTAAGATCTCAAATGGACCGATGTAGCGAGGACTTAGCTTACCTCGTCGGCCAAATCTCATGATTCCTTTGGATGTAGAAACTTTCAAGAACACAAAATCTCCAACCATGAACTCAAGTGGCCTCCGTCGAGCATCTGCATAGCTCTTTTGTCTACTTTGAGCTGTCTTAAGTCTCTGACAAATCAACTTAACATCTTCTAATGCTTGCTCGACTAGATCTGGAGCCAATAACTTACGTTCGCCCACTTCTTCCCACCCAATCGGAGATCGACACCTTCTTCCATACAAAGCTTCATATGGTGCCATCCCGATGCTTGCATGATAACCATTATTGTATGCAAACTCAGCCAATGGCAGATGGTCATCCCAGGAGCCTTTAAAGTCCATAGCACAAGCCCTCAACATATCCTCGAGCGTCTGAATCGTGCGCTCGGACTGTCTATCAGTCTGCGGATGAAAAGCTGTGCTAAAACTTAACTTAGATCCCATGGCCTCTTGAAAATGCTCCCAGAAATGGGAAGTAAACCTGGAATCTCTATCAGAAGTGATGCTCACTGGAACACTGTGTAGTCTTACGACATCTTTTACATACATATCTGCCAAAGCATTGAGTGTATCAGTTGACTTCATAGGTAGGAAGTGAGCTGATTTTGTCAATCTATCAACAATCACCCAAATACCATCATGATTCTTCTTGGTTCTGGGCAACCCCATAATAAAATCCATCGTAATGTGCTCCCACTTCCACATAGGTATAGGCAGAGGGTGCAGTAATCCTGCTGGCTTTTGGTGCTCTACCTTGACCTGTTGACATGTGAGACATTTTGCTACAAAATCTGCTATGTCTCTCTTCATGCCCTTCCACCAGTACACTTGCGAAGATTATGATACATCTTCGTATTTCCTGGGTGTAACGTGTACTTAGTGGCATGTGCTTCAATCAAGATCAACTTCTTCAATTCGTCATCATTAGGAACACATATACGACTTCTAAACCTCAAAATTCCATCACTACTGACATTAAATTCTGAGGTCATACCTGACTGCATCTGATTCATAGCCTCTATGCATCTATCATCTTCCTTTTGAGCACTTCGGATTCTGTCCATTAACTCTGGCTCAATCCTTAAACTAGCCATCATTCCCATTTGCTCATAAGTCATAACATTAAGGTTGAGGCTTGCGAATTCCTCAATTAGTTCATGCTCTTTTATCATCATATAAGACACCATACTTACATGCTTCCGGCTCAGAGCATCCGCCACCACATTAGCTTTTCCCGGGTGGTACAATATCTCACAATCATAATCCTTTAGTAGCTCGAGCCATCTTCTTTGCCTCATGTTCAATTCTCTTTGAGAGAACAAGTATTTCAGACTTTTGTGATCCGTAAAAATCTGAAATCTCTCACCATATAAATAATGCCTCCATATTTTCAAGGCAAATACTACTGCAGCTAACTCCAAATCGTGAGTCGGGTAGTTCTTCTCATGGTCCTTCAATTGTCTAGAACCATATGCTACTACCTTACCATGCTATATTAACACGCATCCCAAACCTTGCCCTGAGGCATCACTATACACCGCAAATCCACCTGAACCACTAGGGATGGTGAGAATCGGTGTAGTCGTCAGCCTGTGCTTAAACTCTTGGAAGCTACTCTCACAGGCTTCATTCCACTCGTACTTCACTTCCTTGCGCGTCAAGCGCGTCAATGGAGCAGCTAGCTTCGAGAAACCCTCTACAAATCTTCTATAGTAGCCAGCTAAACCCAAGAAACTCCTACTCTCCGTCACAGTCTTCGGTCTTTCCCATTGAACCACCGCTTCAATCTTCGAGATCAACTGAGACTCCATCTTTACTGATAATGTGACCTAAGAAGGAGATTTGATTCAACCAGAAATCACATTTACTTAGCTTGGCATATAGTCCTCTATCTCTGAGGGTCTCCAAAACAATCCTCAAATGCTGCTCATGCTCTTCCCGTGACCTCGAGTACACCAAGATGTCATCGATGAAGACAATGACAAACTGGTCCAAGTACTGCTTAAACACATCATTCATCAGATTCATGAAGGCTGCAGGTGCATTGGTTAATCCAAACGGCATCACCAAGAATTCATAATGGCCATACCGTGTCCTGAATGCAGTCTTAGGGATATCTTCATCTCGATCTTCAACAGATGATATCCCGATCTCAAGTCTATCTTGGAGAAGACTTGTGCACCCTTTAGCTGATCAAAGAGGTCATCTATCCTGGGAAGAGGATACTTATTCTTGATTGTCACTTTATTCAACCACCGGTAGTCGATGCACAACCTCATACTACCGTCCTTCTTCTTGACAAAAAGCACAGGAGCACCCCAAGGGGATACGCTGGGTCGTATGAATCCCTTGTCTAGCAACTCCTAAAGTTGCTTCTTAAGTTCTTCCAATTCTACCAAAGCCATCCGGTAAGGAGCTCTTGATATAGGCTCAGTCCCCGGCACCAAATCGATAGTGAACTCCACTTCCCTATCCGGAGGAAGTCCTGGAAGATCATCCGGGAACACCTCGGGAAAATCTCGGACTACAGGAATATCATTGAGTCCGGGACGTTTTTGATCTACGTCCTCCACATAAGCAATGAATCCTTCAAACAACCATACATGCTTCTCATTATTTTCATATGAATTCAAATCAAGAACCAAACAGGTTTCATATTAATTTCTTGCAAAATTTACAACATAGCTAACGGGTGAAGAGAATGTTACACTCTTAGCATAACAGTCCACTATGACATGATTGTTAGCTAACCAATCCATACCCAAAATAACATCAAACCCATACATATTCAATAGGATTAGGTCAGCCTTAGATTCTCTTTCTCCTACCCGTAGCTTACAATTTCTATACACTAACTCTGTCATTTGTGATTCCTTAAGAGGTGTGCTTATTTGCAATAAGTGTCCTAAAGGCTCAGGCTCAACAGGTACTTTCATAGCAATCATAGGAGACATAAATGAATGTGTGGAGCCTGGATCAAACAATGCTATAACACTTATGTCGAACAAGTAAATTGTACCTTTAATCACTTTGGACGAGGCATCGGCAGACTCTTCGTCGATGGCAAACACTCGTCCTTGGGTCACAGCTTTCTTTCTCTTCTCAGCAGCAGTGGCCTTAGGTTGTGGTTTAGGGGTCTTATCGGATTCGTCAGGCATCTTCGGATCTCTCTGAGGGCAATCCCTGATCATGTGCCCTTTCTCCCCACATCTAAAGCAAGCGCCACTCGCCAAGCGACATGGCTGTGATCCGTGAAATTTCCCGCACTGCTCACATCTTTGCATCGTACTTTGGTGAGCTAGCGGTACTTCCACTGGATTTCGGGATCGCTCATCACTTATCTTGATCCCGGTAGCTCTAGGAGTACCTACATCATTGTCATCATAACTCCAATTTCAATATGATTCCATATAACCATTGAATTAATTTAAAGATCATCTTTCTAGACTTTACTTACCTATAGAAACTCCTTCGGATCTCTACTTCTCCGAAATGGATACCTATCACTCGAAGCTTTCTCATCCGACTTCCGCTTCATCGGTTCCTTGCCCTTACCCTTGGCTCGGAAGTCAGCATGATGCAGATCAAGTCCTGCTCACACAACTGAGCCTTACGGACAGCTTCTCCATAGGTGGTAATATCCATCGGATACAGTTTCGATCTAATCGGGGACTTCAATCCTCGATGAACCTGTAGATCTTATGCCCTTCATCTCTTGGACCTCTGGATCGAATCTACTCAAGGTGGTGAACTTAGATTCATACTGATTCACCGTCATTGTACCTTGAGTTAAACTCAGAAATTCAATCTTCAGTCTATTCCGATCAGTGCGTGGGATGTACTGCTCATTAAAGGCTTCTACAAATCTATCCCACGTAACCTCATCATATCGGGCCTCTAACACGGTCCGAGTGGCTTGCCACCAATATTCAGCATCATCCACTAACAGGTAGGCAGCCAATCCTACTTTCTCCCTTTCAGAACAGGGCATGTACTCAAAGGATTTGAGAACTGCTTTCATCCAGTTCTCTGCTGTCAGCAAATCTCTTTCCCCCTTGAATTTGGGCGGATCCAACTTCTTGAATTCCTTAATCAATGCTACACTGCAATAAGCTCTAGGATCCCGCCTTCCAGTAACTGGAACTGGTGGGGTTACTTCGGTAGGAGGAACTACAGGTGTAGCTGCTTGGGTACTTGTGGCCACATTTGGGAAGTTCGACATAAACTGGGTGAACATCGTGGCCATGTTCTCCATGTGCTTTTCCATCTTCGCTAGCCTTGTATTCGGGCTATGTGGTGGAGATGGATGAGGAGACGGAACTGGGGGCTCTTCAGTGCGACCCCGTCCTCTTCCTCTACTTGTACCTCTTCTTCGTGAGCTCATACTGTAAAGATAATCATCATTGAGCTCTTTAGTATAACTATAAACAGTTATACTATACATTTGCATTCAGACGAGTACAGTACAATTGGGGATATACTCTATTTCTAACTTTTTGACACTGATAACTACCAATCAAATTGCTCTGATACCACTCTGTGTGTCCCCGTCACTTCATCTTATCATCTAACTTATTTCTCATTATCTTATCCGATCTTATTTTGATTTAGTTCATCAGTGCCAACCCTTCCTTAATCTTAAGCTAATTATCAAATAGCTCACATGAGTTTATTTCTTTTAAATGAACATCAAATGATATATATAAATACCATTTCATTTCCACAGGATCTCATACATCATCTTAACTTACATCCCCAGACATCTTATATACACATTAGCTACTTGTACTGTACTGTAACTGAATTACAATTTGCTATTCATAGATGTACAAGTATACCTTCTATGCTAACTGGGAAGCGTATCGAGAAGGTACACTTTGCTTCTTCAAAAACAAGCTCCTCTAGTCGGAGCGAGGTCTACTTCAGGTAATCTGTAGGAAAATAGTCGTAAAAGGGTGAGTTTACGCTCAGTAAGAAAACTACATAAAAGAGCGTGCTATGCCTCTATATGCCTTTTTCCTACTTGGCTCTATAATGTCATGTAAAGCATTATAAAGCATGCATCATAACATTTTTCGTGCATTGTTTGCAATCATGCATATTTATTTCAAATGACATGGCAAACTTACTTTGTATGCTTCATTTAAAATATAGCATACATATAAAACATGCATCATACTTCTTTCTTGGAAACTTCATACTTCATAGCATACTTTAAAACATACTTCATATACTTAAAACATACATCGTGCTTCTTTACTTCAAAACATACATCGTATATCCTTTGAAATAGGATGGAGACTATGTACAATATTTTAAGCGATTGAATCGTCATATGAACCGTTCATTCCCATTCATATGACTCTAATCATGCATTGGTACAGTAGTGCACTCCGTATAGGTCAGGGATTTCTCCTGCCTTTATATTTCCACAGTGAACACTAGTCAGGTGTCACATGTGGGATTGAGGACCGGACTAGGGTTCCTCGCTCAACATACATATTACTGAGGACTTGATCAGAGTCTCTCAGCCATCAGAAATGCATAATCATTACGCAGTCCATAGTCTCAAAACATTTATAATATACTTTTTTTTTCAGAAAACACTTTTGTGTTTAAATCAAATAAACTTGAAAGCTCTTTTCATACATGGCAGTCGACTGGTCTTATAGGGCAGTCGGCTGCTCCTTCATAACTTCTTTTATCGAAATAATTTCATTTAAATTTTTCGATATTTTCATATTTGAAAATACATGGGGGCAGTCGACTGGTCCATATAGCAGTCGACTGGTTTTCAAACAGAATGCTTCTTAAGAATTAGCAGTCGACTGGTCCATATAGCAGTCGACTGTTTTTGAAACAGAATGCATTTTGGCAATTAGCAGTCGACTGTCCCATATAGCAGTCGACTGGTTTGAAACAGAATGCTTCTGGAAAAATAGCAGTCGACTGGCTTACATAGCAGTCGACTGGTTTGCATCGGTTTTCGAAAAACGGCGTTTTGGTTGTCTCTAGGCAGTCGGCTGCTACTTAAGGCAGTCGGCTGCTCCTAACCTAATTGGTACTAGGAGACAAGTCCGAAATGGTTATTTTCCTGCAAAGAAACAGCTGGTACTTCTTTCCAAATCACATGCAAGCATCATAAAACATGCGGACATAGCCGCCTTACGTCCGTTACATAATTTCCTTACTCGATTCCTTCGAGAACGCGAAATCACTTGGTGCTTTAACCCTAGCTTTTCACTTCTTCAACCTGAAATCATCATACCATTTCAAACCTCAAATTAAACAATATACACATGTCCTACTAACTCAGTACAACTCCTTATCATGAACCAAATTGTAAGAATCATCCTCTTCTCTTACCTTCACTAGAGACCAAAATTTCTGATGTTAAGATCTCCTTCAATACTTGGATTCACTCTATCAAACTTTGGATATCTCCTAGTCTAACGACAAGGATTATTTTTCGTTAAATGAACTTAGTGAATTGGTGAGGGAGTAAGGTGGTTTAGCAAGGAGCTTGGAATGGAAACTTGGAAACTTGGAGATGGCACGAGAGGGAGAGGACTAGAAGGTTGCTGCCGTGGGTGATGATGATGAGGGTGGTGACTCATGCTTCATGCATTAAATGCATGCTTTATCATCCCTTATCTCAGCCAACTTTATCCCTTTACCCCTTTTGACTCAATTTGACTCATTAAATCCCTCTTCTCCTTCTTCTATTCATACTTAAGCCACATGTATTTAAATTAGCCAATCAAAATTCTGTTTTGATTTCTTGTCTCATCCTCCATTTATTTTCCTGTCATCAACATAATTTATTTGGCTATTTGGCTATAAATTTTCTTATTTCTTCTATATTCCATTCATCATGCATACATTATTCATACATCAATTACACATCAACTTCATATTCATTTTATCATATTTACTTAGAATACTTTACATACATGGAGGAATACATGGAAATTGGGGATCTCACAGTATTTCATTAATCCTGTAAACCTCACTAGGAACTTGTAAAAAATTTTATCGAGTTCTAATCATTATCATCTTGTGACTATCATTCTTCAACTTTTTATCTGATGATGCCTTTTACAAAGATTGATCTTATAAACTCCCTATACATCTTTGATTAAATCAATTTTGAGGCATCAATTTCATACAAATGATCATTCGTTCTTAATAAGAACTCATAAATTAATAGGAATTTAATAGCCCATTATACTTCATCCCCAATTCACCTCATCCATATTTCCATCCTTTACATCATTTAATTCATCCTTAATCATATCATTTGTATTTCCATCAATTATCCTTATATAAGTGAATTTTATTATTCACAAATTTTTTTCAAAGTTATTTCTTAAGCTTTTCGAATTTTTTTTCTATGTTCTTCGATATAAGCTTAAGAATAAATTCATATTAATACCTGAGTCAACATTAGCACGATTTCTCCAATCTATATTATTCTGAAATCTTATCGGGAATCTCATCCGATGCTTTCTTTAATCATTCATCTCTCATCATTTTGGACATTCTTCTTCATGTTCTATCATTTCATTGTATATCCTCAAGGCAAAGACATTTAATATTTAAATCATTTTAACATCTACTCCACTTTGATTCACTTATTTCCTCATATTTCACAGCATATCAATCATCTTAATTTATATGCTGTATCCAGTATAATTATTTGATTAACACCTTTCACAGCTAATCGATTTATTATTGAAATTTATTTTGAATTCATTTTCATCTTATAATTCAGGTTAGCTGTTATCTTCCTCATAAGAACTTTATTTCATAATTGAATTATTTTGCATGAAATGCAGCTTTACATCATCAATTTCTCTGTCAAATCAATCAATTTCAACTTCTGTTGGTCTATTTTGATTCTCAGTAAAATTTCAGAGGCAGGGGTATTTTGGTCATTTTTTGTCAAAAATATTCTTTCTCCTCAAAATACCTTCAATCGATGATCTTAAAGTCTATTTAATGATGATATTTCATTCCTCTCCTTTATATCATCACTTTCAGGTTTCAGTTTGATCCGGACAGAAAAGTACTGGTGGGGCCCTCACCGAGTCCATTTCTGTTCCTTACCGAACCGACCTTCATTAAGATTATAAGATCACCATTTCAGAGATCATTCCTGAGCCATTTTCCTTTTTTGACATCTTTAGTTCATAATTCTCACCCCCTTCTAGACACTTAACTCAATTTACAATCATTTATTTTCTTTATGTATTTAGACTACACAGTACTACAGGGGATGTCAACCTTTTTCAACACATTTTCTTTCCAAAAGTATTGACAGACATTAAGCCAACCCTGCTCTGATACCATTAAATCTGTCATAGCCCATGACCCTATTTTTAACCTTTTTCTATACATCTTATTTGGTTAGGCTGTCTGCGATACTCTACTTTTCTTTTACGTATACACAATTTCATATTAAATTATAATATGAATTACATCCCCGATTTTTACTTCATAAGAAAGTAGTACTGTCGATAAGTCTAAATACAGAAAATAAATGATCATACCTTATTAATTAAATCAAGCTGCCACATCGTCCCCAAATGCACAGCCAAAGTCTTTTAGATGTCAGACTCTTAGTCCTCGAAAACCTGAAATGTTAATATTAAGGGGTGACCAAACCACGGCTCAGTAAGGGAATTATATGCATACTTGATATTCAACTATCTATATGCTGAAAAACTTTTTCATTTCTCCTATGGGCTCTAGGCTCGCATGTAGGAAGGATACTACAGTCGGCTAGGGATTCGGATGGAGTAAGGTAGGTATTTTGTAATACCTATCTTGTCCCGGAACCTAGAAGCAACTGTAGAGAGTAAATTTCATTTTTTGTTTTGAAATTTAAATCCTTTTTCCTTTTTATTCCATAACCTTTTCATATTCTTTTCAAAATAATACTTTTATGCAATAAAGCATTTAAATAAAATAACTAATATTCATATTTTCTTTGAAAAGAATATTAGTTAAATCATCATCATTTTCCTTTAAAACTCATTTCATGTTTTACTATACAATCATAATTAGTACAGTACTTTAAAATAGCAAAATAAACTATTAAACCTTTTTCGTATAACATATAAATCATTTAAATATAATATTCAATTTAAAATTTAAAATAAGAATATTAGATTTACTTTTCTCCTTTTCCTTTTTGAAAACATATTACATATTCATATTACATGTCATATGAAAATCATCTCGTAGTACTAAAATCAGTACTGAAATTAGCATTTTGTAAAATGCTGTAAATCATTTTCATTTCACGTATTACATATCATATAAAACATTTTCATTTCACGTATCACATATCATGTAAAACATTTACATTTAACATATAACATATCATATAAAACATTTCTCATATATGGAGACTTAGGCACGCACGCCCAGCCCATTCACTGGGTCGTTATTCATATCATGCTATAGACCCCGAAGGGTATAAATAATCATGTCAGATCTATGGCCATAGTCTATAATTGTCCTCGGCGGATCACTGATCAGGTGTCGACCGGGACAACAAATCACATATCACATATTACATGTTACATATCACATATCAGCATGATAGGATGCCATCTAGTCTCAAAACCGTATTTTTCATCATCTGAAAACCTTTATGGAATTTATAAAAATAATAATTTCATAATTAAAACCATAAAGGTTATATAATAAATCAAGTGAATATTTAAGAAAATATTTATAGAATATTCACTTTATCCTTTTTTCATCTTCATTTCATATTACGTATAATTCATATATCGAGAGAATATTTAGAAAACTTTTATAAAATATTCTCTTTATCCCTTTTTCATTTTTCATTTCATACCACATATAATTCATATAACAAGAGAATTTTCGGTAATCTCATTATCACCATTCTCGAAAACATGAATATTATAAAATCACTTTTATTTTATTCATGTTTTTATGGAAAATATTCATTTTCTCGATTTTCGTGGTTGAAAATCATTTCTCGTGAAATAAAATCATTTATTATGATTTTATAAAATTTTCTAGAAATTTTCGATAATTTTTCAGCAGTATAACGGTTGCCAATTGGCTAGCCTCCTGCACGGAAAATATAGTTTATAATTTCAACTGGTACTTCACCACAATTTTCAAACCAATCATTCATCGCAATATTTTCATAAATATTTTCATAAAATATTTCATAATTAAAATCATGCAAACTGAATATCCTTCCAGTGCTACACATGCATCCCTTACCTTTTCCGGGTCGGCGACCGCCTCGTTTGTTGCGCTCGTGTTCACCTCGTCTGATTCCATCGTCTCGGTCATCGAGGGAATTTTTTGGAATTAAAATTCTAAAATTTAGAATTTTTTTATAATTATTTAAATAAAATAAATTATTTAAATAATTTATAACTTTCCGAGATTTCTTACCGATTTCGGTAATTCTCGGATTTTTGAATTCTCGTGATTTTTCGTAATTTCCGAAATTCTTCTTTTTTTCTCTTTTTCTTCCTTTTTCTCTTTTCTTTTTCTTTTTCCTTTTTCTTTTCTTTTTCTTTTCTTTTTCCTCTTCCTTTCCCGGTCAGACCGGTTTAGCTTCCTTCCTCGCCGGTTCCTTGCCGACGATCGGTTCTCCGGCAGTTCAGGCACCCTTCAGCTGGCCGACGTCAAGGGGAAACTACCGGTGGCCTCCGTTCAGTCTGAATCTGCGGCACAACGGCGGATCGAGGCGGAATAGATTCGGTTTCTCTTCGCCGGCCCTCCTCCGCCGTTCACCACACCTCGGGTGGCCTCCATCCTCTTCCTCTCCCTCCGGCGGTGCTTCGATGGCAGTGGCGATGCCTGGATCGGCCGGCACAGCTGTAGACACCTAATTTTGTCCGAACAATTTCTCTAAATTAAAAAAAATCAAAAAAATAAAAAAAATGATAAAAAGAAACAAATCAATTTTGGTCAAATCTTAAGTCGGAACCCCATGCATCCCATGCAAACTCTAAAATTAAAAATTTCAAATTTGAAAATCTCATGTGAAGCACATGCAAAATTCACACCTTCAAGAGTTGACTAAAGTTGATATTGTTGCCAAAAATAAAAGAAATTTGTTGCCATAAGAAAGATAGTGATCATAAAAGAAATAATCATAGTGAAATAAAATCTGAAGACTGATTACCAAAAATAAAAAAAAAGAAATGGAAATAAATTAAAAAAAGGGAAAGTCAAAGAAAATAAATAAAAAAATCCCATGATCATGGGATCAATAAAGGGCCTTTGATTTATTTTCTTTTAAAAAAAATATAATGAAAAAAAAAAGATATAAAAGGGGAGGCACAACATGGGGGGGGGGGGGAGGGAGGGAAACAAAAAAAACCCTAAAAAAAATTTTTGCTACAGCTCTTAGCCACTCGGGCCACCTCTACCGTGATCATCTTCACCACCATTTATTTTCATCTTCATCATTGTACTGCTATATGGCCGCGTGAAGTCAGCCCTTGCATCATCATCATCGCCGTCCCTGCTCAGCCCAACGTTGTTCTTCTCTGTCACTCCGCTGTTGCCTTGTTGGTTCGACGCCCATTGCTCCACTGCCCAAGCCTGTCGCCGCTTCATTACTGCACCATCTGTTTCACCGTTCACTGCCGCATCATTTATCATCATCCTTTGCTCTATTCGCGTGTCATTTCCTCTGCTCCTCCAACACAACTGCCCTCCTGCATCCATCAGCCACGTCTTTGCTGCCGCAGATCACGCCTGGCTACTGCTGCGTTGGTTTCTACTGAATCGTTGCTGCTGTCAAAATGCCTTTACACCGCCAGCCGCTGCTGTTAGTTTGATCCCACACTTGGCTCCAGGTTTCTGTCTACGTCATGCCCATGCTCTGTTCTGAGTGACGCAAAGAAATAAAAAAAAGAAAGCCCTTTGTAAACGTCACAGCCTTGGTTTCAAGTCAGTTGAGGTATATACATTTTATTCATATATACATGCTTTTGCTTCTCTTTGCATAAGTGGAGAATAGCTAATAATATATTTTATTATCCTTAAAGCATTCCCTATATTAAGGCATGTTCATATACGTGCGTGTAGATATGTTTTAGATAATAAAAAAAATATTTATTTTTTAATGTGGGATTTATAAAATAATTAAGTAGTGGTTTAAAAAAAAAGGAGAAATGAATTATTTATAAAATTATTAATAAAAGATAATTCCGATGATAGGATTTTTAGAAATCGCAAGTAGCGATTCTTTGACAATCCTTAGAATCGAAATAAAATCTTTAATGTCACCAGCGTATTGGGACATTTAAATGATTTTATTCCGATATATAAAAAAAATATTAATAAAATTTCTTGGTATAAAAAAAATATAAAAAGGGTAATAAAAATAATAATATAAAAAATAGGTAAATACAAGAAAATAGTAAGTGAATAGAAATAAAAAACTTTTAAATAGGTAAAAATTTAGGAATTAAAATAAATAAATAAATAAATAAATGTAAATACACATCTCAAATATAAAAGGTATCCTATGATAGGATTTCTTAGAAATCACAAGTAGTGATTCTTTGATAATCCTTAGGGTCGAAATGAAATATTTGAATATTACTAGCGTATTGGGGTATTTAAGTAATTTTAGTTCGATATTAAGATTTCAAATATAATTAATGACATAAACTAATACTAACAAAATAATAATAATAAATAATAAATAAATAAAAATTTAAACAAATAAGTAAACAAGATTGCAATTTTGCATGGAAATAAAGATTAATAATAATTAAAAGTAAATAAGACGTAAATAATGTCCGATGATGAGATGTTATGGAATTCACAAGTAGTGATTTCTAACTAATCTCTAGGTGAGAGAAATATGCTAAATGTTACCAGCGTATTGAAATATTTAGTATGATTTTTCAATAAAAACAAGATTTTATAAATATAAATAAATTTCAAAATAATAATATAAGTATAAATGAATTAAAAAATAATAAAAAGAAATAATGGATTTCTCATGTGCATCATCTATATTTTGATTGCATCATTTGCATACATGAAATTTCAAAATAAATGTGAATCTCCCGAGGATGGGATTCTATAGAAATCGCAAGTAGCGATTCTTAAGAAATCTCTAGGTGAAGAAATTACCCGAAATGCTACCAAAAGTATTGGGATACTTCGGAATAATTTTTAATACAAAAGATTCTCATTTATTTCAAATAAAAAACAAATTTAACATAAATAAAAATAAAATTTAATATTTCAAATAATAAGCAAATAAAAAATTGATTTCAAAATAAATGAATTTCTTTTTAAATGTTTAATTAAGACCATTTTATTAAGATCAATGGATAATACATGATTAAGTGGTACCGTTTTTAACGGGCGTTGTGGGGGTGCTAATCCTTCCCCACGCGTAACCGAACTCCCGAACCCAAACTTTGTTTTCGCAGACCAAGAATTATTTTTTTTGATAAAACTTAATTAATTTTAAGATTTTGTTAAAAAATAAAAGATTTTAGGTGGCCAATCACACCTAGTCAAAAAAGATTGGTGGCGACTCCATTTTGTGTTTTTTTTCAAAATCATCTAGCGATCGAGTCCCCGGACGAAAATCGTTACGACACCATCTCTTATTTTCTTTTCTCTTCGGGCTTTTGCTTCCGTTTCACGTCGATTCCTTCTCCGTTTCGCTTCGCCGGTATTGGCGTCGGCTTCCTTTGTCGGCGACGCTTCTCTTCCCTCTTCTCCTTTCCTTCTCCGGGGCCGCTGACCGGGGCGGCCTCTTCGGGAGACAGAATCGGGAGTCTTCCCGATTCTGGTCTTTTGTTTTCCTTTTATTTATTTTTTTTATATACATATAAATATATATATATATATATACACACACTATATATATTATACATATAATATAATATATTATACACATAAAATTGTACTATATATATTATATGTAAAAATATATATTTTATGTATTAACAAAATTATATATATACATACATTTATATATATATATATAAATATATATATATATAACTCATAGATTTATATGTATATTTATACACTTTAATTTAAATAGCACTTATATATATATATATATATATATATAAATATATGCTATTTTATAATATATATTGTATTTACAATATATATACACATAAACTTTTAATGTAAAATAATATTTACATTTTTCAAATATGTATATACTTGTATATACATACGATGTTATATTTATATACATATGTATTCGTATAAAAATACCTTTATATAATATATAATTATATAAACACATTTTATATTTATTCTTCATTTCCTTATTTAATTTGGATTTCCATTCTCCAAATTAAATTCTCTCTTCATTATTTTTCATACTTCATTCTTATTTCAAAATTTAAATGTCTTTCACTAAATTTCTAATTTTCATCACTTCCTTAATTTCGAGAATTTCAACGATATTCCCATCTCGTAAATAAATTTTTTATTTATTTACTTTAATTTATTTATTTCCTCTTATCTATTTTCTTAAATATTAATTTCCAATATTAATAATTTTCAATAAATGAAAAATTTGCGGTTATCACACTCTCGATATATAAATTATATGTGATATGAAATGAAAAATGAAAAAGGGATAAAGAGAATATTTTATAAAGGTTTTCTAAATATTCTCTCGATATATGAATTATACGTGATATGAAATGAAAGATGAAGAAGGGATATAGTGAATATTTTATAAATATTTTCTTAAATATTCACTTGATTTATTATATAACCTTTATGGTTTTAATTATGAAATTATTATTTTTATAAATTCCATAAAGGTTTTTTGATGACGAAAAATACGGTTTTGAGACTAGTTGGCATCCTATCATGCTGATATGTGATATGTGATATGTAATCTCGCCCGACACCTGATCAGTGATCCGCCGAGGATAATTATAGACTATGGCCATAGATCTGACATGATTATTTATACCCTTCGAGGTCTATAGCATGATATGAGTAACGTCCCAGTGGACGGGTTGGGCGTGCATGCCTAAGTCTCCATATGTGAAAAATGTTTTATATGATATGTTATATGTTAAATGTAAGCGTTTTACATGATATGTGATAAGTTAAATGAAAGTGATTTACAACATTTTACATAATGCCTATTTCGGTACTAATTTTAGTACTACGAGATGATTTTCATATGACATGTGATATGAACATGTAATATGTTTTCAAAAGGAAAAAGAGTTTATAAGTCTAATATTCTTACTATGATTTTAAATTGAATATTAGACTACATGTAACATGAATATATGATATGTTTTCCAAAAAGGAAAGAGAAGGAAAATAAATCTAATATTCTTATTTTAATTTTTAAATTGAATATTAGATTTAAATGATATATACGTTATACGAAAAGGATTTAATAGCTGATTTTGCTATTTAAAGTACTGTACTAATTATGGTTGTATAGTAAAATATGAAATAAGTTTTGAATGAAAATGATGATGATTTAACTAATATTCTTTTCAAAGAATATATATGAATATTAGTTATTTTATTTAAATACTTTATTTCATAAAAGCATTATTTTGAAAAGAATATGAAAACGATATGAAATAAAAAGGAAAAAGGATTTAAATTCCAAACGAAAAGAAAATTACTATCTACAGTTGCTTCTAGGTTCCGGGACAAGATAGGTATTTCAAAATACCTACCTTACTCCATTCGGATCCCTAGCCGACTGTAATATCCTTCCTATATGTGTGCCTCGAGCCTATAGGAAAAATGAAAAAGTTTTTCAGCATATAAATAGCTGAGTATCAAGTGAGGCATATAATTCCCTTACTGAGCCGTGGTTTGCTCACCCCTTAATTTTAACATTTCAGGTTTTCGAGGACTAAGAGTCTGACATCTAAAGGATTTCAGCTGCGCATTTGGGGACGATGCGACAGCTTGATTTATTTAATAAGGTATGATCATTTATTTTCTGTATTTAGACTTACCTGCAGTACTACTTCATTATGAATTAAGATAGGGGATGTAATTCATATTATAATTTAATATGAAATTGTTTATATGTAAAAGAAAAGTAAAGTATCGCAGACAGCCCAACCAAATAAGATGTATAGAATAAGGTAAAAAATAGGGTCACGGGCTGCGACAAATAAATATATAAAAAATATTTCAGTTCAGAAATAAAAATTCGTAAAATATTCACACTTCAGTATTCTTTTCTGAAAATGTTCTATTTATTTGTAGAACATTAATAAGTATATGCTGGTACCTACAGGTAAGTAAAATTCATTACCATGAATATTTAAATATTACTTTTCAGTAAATAATAACACTTTTCAATTTTATTAAAAACACAAGAATCACTTGAAAATTTATTTATTCCCAAGAATTGAGGATAATAAAATAATTTCATAAATTTTCTAGAATTTTCGGTAGTATAACGGCTGTTTTTAACTTAGCCTTCCTACACGGGAAACACAGTTTATAAACTAGCTAGTATCCACAAATTTACCAAATCCAAAACAATTGATTTCCAAATCATTTCATAAAATTAACTTGAGCCAAAACATGCATTCATAATATCCTTACGACTCACACACTTATCCCTTACCTTTACAATGTCATTTCATTCAAACAATACCATTTGTAACATCGAACTAGTGAGTAGATCCTTATTTGCCTCCTGCATGAAAACACAGTTTATATATCTTCAACCAATCACAATCTCTAGTACAATTCACAGTTCATTTTAAATACTTATTTACTTCTCATACCATTATCCATGTATTAAAACTACATTATTAACATCCAAAACCAGCTGATTTAATATAGTAAAATATTTAATCTCAACCCTTAATTAATTTAAAGTTATAGACAGTTCCAATTCTACCTTATAAACTTCAATCAATTGAAACCATAGATGTTCCATACAACCACAAATGATGATTATCTTGAATCATACATTAAACAGTCATACTATTATTTATCTATCAACATTCAACCTTAATTATATCATCATCATTCTTTAACTATAGCTATCACAATTACAATTCATGAATTTGTTTAATTCCCAAACATGAGTTTCTATATATGTATTTTTAAACTTTAGGCTCGACTCATTTGGTTTTATTCTTTTCCAATAACAACCAAATCAATTTTGTATGCAAAGATGATATTATCTTAGTTCTTCGATATATGTCTGTTACCTAGCTCCTTGCGATTTTAGCCAAAATCCTTCGGTTGCAACTCACTTGCGGCTATCATTTCTTTTCCAAAATTTGCTATTACAAATTCCTTAGCTAAAATTAGTATTCAAACAAGGTCATTCAATATTAATTCTATCTCATTACACTCCAAGGAATATCATTTTAACCTTAAACTACTCAATCGAGGTAGTTTTTCACTACTTTTTCGTTAAGGCCAAAATGGTCATTTCACGATCTTTTCGCTTTTCTTTCAATTTCAACTATTCTGATACTTTGATATTATTTTTTAACTCATTTAAAACTATTGAATTATAATTTCAATCTCAATTTAACAATGCCCTTCACCTAGCTCAGTGCACTTTTTGACGTCTGAACCATTTTCTTTCGGTTTTAACTATTCCCGTATTATTCTTTATATTTAATATTACTCTTTATTACACTTATCAAATTAAAGCACACTAATCCCTTTAAAACCTTTGCTAGCCAAATGCCTATTCTAAACTTCCCTTAAGATTTATTCAAAATAAACATCATAGCTCAACCTTGAAGGAAACCGAAACAAACACGCAACGGAATTTAAATCATTCGGCCTCCACCAGGATCGATTCGGAGAGTTGCCTGATTAGGGTTTCGAGATTTTACCTAACGTTTTCTCTGATTTTCTATCGTTGGTCGAGTCACAAGCAACAACTTTTCGTTCCTGCCTCTATGGTATCCACACGAACGGATCTCACGACTCTTGAACGTCTCACGATCAGAAGCCTTAAAGAGCGTTTTTGATTCCTTATAATCGAATTGCTAGCTTCGATTAAAAGAATACTTTTTTTTGTTTTTAATTATTCGACTCTGTTTTAGAAAAACATCCTTTTCTAGGCAGTAAATTTTACCCTAAAATTTACTGCCAAATAGAACTCTAATCCTACTTAGAATAGGATTAACTATATCCTTAATCCAATTCAGAATAGGATTAGATATATCCTTAATCCAATTCAGAATAGGATTAATTAAGCTCCTCATTGATCCGTTCTAAGTGTGCGACCCAATAGGTTCTCAAAACAATGGCAATGACAAAAAAAATGTCACAGGCAATGAGCGGTATCTAGCAACACATCATTGCTACCCATGGAACGAGAATGTCAATGACTCGACATAACCTTACTCGTGATAGATGTTACCGTGTAGTCTAATCCCTTTATCCTTTGATGTCTTGATTAGACACAAGTCATGGAATGTGTCACACTTGTATTGTCTAATCAGTGTTTCTTGATTCCTGAGTAGACTAATTAAACAAATAAAATCAATATCTCATATTGACTTATTCGAGCACGGCCATGCATTTCTTAGTCTCACTCTATCAAAGGGCCCAAGACATCACTCTTGTTATATAAGAGGGATAAATCCTATCTTGATCACTCAACATCCCTCTACATAGATCAAGGCATACCCAATTACTACCTTTATAGTCCATCCTGTTACGAATGACATCTAGTAGCATTAAAGTATGCAATTCTCTATGTTGGGATCTCTGATGATCTCAAGTCAAAGGATCACATACACCATCATCACTATGAGAATCGCTTATGACACTCATATAACAATCCATGTAGCGTTCTCATTGAGGGTCGATCCAGTACATAGTTCTCTAACATGTACCTATGTGATGACTTGATATCCTATATCCATGACAATGGTCATCAGTCAACCACATACTAGTCTTATCGTACATTGCTATCCTTGTTCACAATAATACTTGACTAGGGATATTCTAAGAATAGTGTGTTATTACTATTCTAAGGACATTATCATATAAGATTACATTACGCAGTTATAAGACAAATATAATAATGAGCTATAATAAATAAAATGTCATGATACATAGAAAAATGCCAAAGTTAATCATCTAATGAATGGTTCTAAGGGCATAATCCAACAAACTCAACATCACCCATTCACTAACATATCTCCTCTTCATAGAAAAACCCATACTTTTCCACCATGAAACCCATTTGGCTGAGTTATCTACACTACTTTAGGAAGATTTTTACATCATTCTAACATTAGAAATAAGCTTAGAAAAATCAGAAATTAAACATATATTCATTTTAAAGCAACCTAAAATTTCTAGCATAATCTCACCTCTGTGCAGTCAACTTCCTGCTCAGTTTTTACCCACCAAATGAGGTCCGTTTTGGCTGATTTTCGGATGTGGTAGAGAAGAGGTAGGGCTTCAATTGATCCTTCTTGACCAACCTGAACCGAGGCCATTTTTATGGTCGTTTCTACCTTGCACAGTGATTTCATGACTAACGCCTAAAACAAGGGCCGCTATGGAGTTTGGGTGGTTTTGGGAGAGAAAGCCGATTGTTTGAGTTCTTAATGAATTTCAACATGTGCTAAATTCATCTATAACCATAATATTCAGATTTTAATGACTTTTTACTGTAATACCCTTGTTACCACTTAAATTTACTAAGTTCTCTTTGTTTTACTACACTTTCCCATCTTCAAAAATTCATTTTCATTATTTCTTCAAACAAAGCCTTGAGTAACTTTTTCATACTCATCATTATTCATAAATATCTTGTAACAATTTATAATTATTTAATTTAATCATTATCCATATCATTTAATTTAATAATTATCCATATAATTTAATTTGGAAGCCAATTTAATCTCCAAAACATTAATCTTATTTTTCTAATTGCTTTACTGCACTTATACCTAACTTTAAAAACTCACTGAGATCAATCCAAAATTTATAAAAATATAAGCCATACATGGTTGGAAAGATCTTCGAGTTAAATTTCCAACACAATTTGAATCACCTCAATTGGAGTTCCCTATCAAAAATTATGTCCAACTTTTTACTGCTTGCTCAGTTCTAAATTCCCTACATGTGACGTGAATGTAGGAATTTATTGTTGTTAATCTATAATGAATTAAAATATGAGCCTTATATGGATAAAAAGATATTTAAGTTGGCTTTCTAGTAGATTTTGAATCACCTTAATCGGAGTTTCCTACCAACTACTATGGGTGAATCTTTACAGATAGGTCGGCTAGTAGAATCTACTGCTCATAGGTTAACTTTACAAAATTTCTGGTATTGATCCATAAATAACTAAAATAAGAGGCCTATATGTTTGAAAATATAATTAAGTTAGCTTTCCAAAGAATTTTACGGTTTATCATTTGGATACTCCAATCAAGAATTATAATCGAAACACTATCAATTGGTCATTCAAGCCTCATGATATTTTTATCCTCAAAATTTCCAATCCTTAATTAAATTTACCAATTACTTTCAATAAATTAATTTATTCATTTTCATTGACTTTTCATCTTGAAAAGTAAATTTCCCATTATCCTTTAGGAAAATGTGGTTCTCACACAAGTTTAAGGGAGAAAAGGACCCAATAGTGGCTGAGAATTGGGTAAATGCCCTTGAGAAATTATTTGAGTATATGACCTGTTCTGAGGTGGAGAAAGTGGGCTTGGCCACATTTCTGTTGATTGATGAGGCAGAGCACTAGTGGAAGTCCACTAAGACCGTTTTGAGGGCCAGACATACAGCTATTACTTTAGATATTTTTCTGGAGGCTTTTCACAAGCAATAAATTCCCCATACAGATCAAAAAAAGTTGAAAACTGAATTTTTGAATTTGACTTAGGGAAGTCAATCTGTGGATCAGTATGAGTCTCACTTTATTGCCTTTAGCCAATTTGATCTGGAGACATTGCATGATGAGGATCACAAGGTATAGAGATTCATAAATGGATTGAGGCCGTCGATTAGGTCCAGGTTGGCCCTATTCGACATCATTACTTATGATAAGGCTATTCGGAGGGCCCAATCATTTGAGCAAGACTATGAGAAATATCAGTCTGAGTATGGGTTCCGCTCTAAGGGCAAGGATAAGGATAAGGGTAAAAGGATTTCTGATGATAGATCTCCTACATTTAGACGGTTTAAGAAGAGGCCTAAGAGAGATAAGTCTTCTGGTAAGAAGTCGGTAGGAGATAAAACTGTTGGGGATCGATCAGTCAAACTTGCTACCACCACGAAGAGTACTGAGACTCAGAAGGGTACAGCAGCCATTCCATATAGTATTTGTGCGAACATACATATGGGTAAGCCTTGCTATAGGGCTTCGAGCGCTTGCTTTCGTCGCAGACAGAAGGGACATATGGTGAAGGATTGTCCGCAGAATCTAATAGTACAGAAAGAGCCCAAGCGTCTAACCCAGCCTAAAAAACGAGCCACCGCTATAGAGAAAGGCAAGAAGGTAGTGGTTCAGGGTAGGGTATATGTATTGGATCAAGAGGCTGCTGACACTTCATCTAATGTTAACAAGGGTAAAATCTTAGTCTTTGATACTATAGCACTTACATTATTTGATTCAGGTTCTACTCATTCATTTATATCTCCTACTTTTGCTATGAAATTGTCTATAGAACCTAAACCCTTAAGGTATCTGTTACAAATTGACACTCCTTTTAGAGAGTCCCAAATGAGTGATCTTGTATATAGAAATTGTAAACGAAGGATAGGAAAGAAGGAAACAATAGTAGTCTAGTTTTACTAAATATGAATGATTTTGATGTTATTTTGGGTATGGATTGGCTAACTGCTAATTGAGTTAGTTTATACTGGTACTTTAAGAATATAGCCTTCTCCTTCCCTAAACAATATGTGGTGAATTTTGCTTCCAAGTAAATGAAAATATTCTATTCTATTTAAAGGATATTGGAATGAGGAACTTTTGGATAAGGGATTTATTGGTGCACCTGTGTTGTTTGTTCAGAAGAAGGATGGTAGCTTTTCGGTTGTATATTGATTACTAATGGTTGAATAACGCTATTATTAAAAATAAATACCACTTCCCAGGATTGATGACTTGTTTGATCACCTTAGGAGTGCTCAAGTCTTTTCAAAGATTGATCTTAGGTCAGGATATCATCAGTTGAAGATCATGAGTGAAGATATGCCTCAGACAGCTTTCAGGACCCGATATAAACATAATGAATTCTTAGTGATACCATTCGGGCTTTCTAATGCACTAGTAGCTTTTATGAGCTTGATGAATGAAGTATTCAAAGTCTTATTTGGACAAGTTTATCATTACTTTTATAAATGATATTCTTGTGTACTATAAATCCCAAGAAGAACATAAGTAGCATTTGAGGATTGTCCTCTAGACCCTTAGGGATCGTAAGTTATATGCTAAGTTGAGTAAGGGTGACTTCTGATTGGATCAAATTACTTTTCTGGGTTATGTGGCGTCAAAGGACGAGGTATCTGTTGATCCGTCCAAGATAGAAGCCATTGTACAGTGGGAGAGATACCTAGAACTATTTGATTAGAGTTAATCCGATCCAAATTTAGAGGACGAAATTTCCTAAGGAGGGGAAAATGTGAAGACTACAGTTTTCCACATTTTCCTAAATAATTCCATAAGTTAAAAGTTATAAAAATATAAAGGCAAAGGTGAATCACTAAGAATTGCCAAGTAGTGGTTATGTTAGAGAAATTGCACATGAGCCTTATAGATCTATGGAGACTTGAAATGACCTCAAAGGTAAATTATGGAAATTTAGAATTTGAAATACCTATGGTATAAACTTCGTTGCAATCGAAGTCCGATTTGAGGTACATAAGAATTAAGGCCAACAAATTGGAAAATGATGGTTAATTTTGTTCCTAAGTTGTGGGACTAAATGGTCAAAATGGTCAACAAGGAGTGACTTATAGGAGTTAAATGAGTTTGGCTAACCCCTCAAGTGTAGAAGTCAAACCCCAAACTGTGATAAACACGAATTTTATACTTTTAGTGAGTAAATTGAGGATTGAAAATTTTGAGGATAGAAACATCATGAGGCTTGAATGACCAATTGATAGTGTTTCGATTCTAATTCTTGATCGAAGTATCCAAATGATAAATAGTAAAATTCTTTGGAAAGCTAACTTAATTATCTTTCCAACCATATAGGGCTTGCATTTAGTTCCTTATGGATCAATTTCGGGAATTTTGTTAAATTACCTTATGAGATGTAGATTCTACTAGCATACCTATCTGTAAAGATACCCATAGCGGTTGGTAGAAAACTCCGATTAAGGTGATTCAAAATACGTTAGAAAGATAACTTAAATATCTTTCCATCCATGTAAGTCTCATATTTTAATTCATTGTAGATCAATACCAATAAATTCCTACATTCATGTCATATGCAGGAAATTTAGAACAGAGCAATCGATAAAGAGTCGGCATAAATTTTGATAGGGAACTTCGATTTAGGTGATTCAAATGTCATTGAAAAGTTAACTTGAAGATCTTTCCAACCACATATGGCTCATATTTTTATTCATTTTGTACTGATCTCAGCAAATTTCTAAATTCAGTTATAAGTGTAGTGAAACAATTAGAAATGTCAGTTAAGTGAGGAAAATGAAACTATGGACAATTTCCCTATTCTAATTAGTAACATGGAAATGTGCAATATTTGATTTAAAGTATAATATGAAATTTAACCATGCAAATATGGGAAGAATAGGCTGAAATACATGGAATTTCAGCATGGAAAGTATGACCTGTACATGCACAATATAGTTGGAAAATATCCCACCAAATTCCGTTAGGGTCGGTTGGAATTTTAAAAATATAAACACCAAATAAATGGACAATAATTAGGCTATTAACTAAACTTAGCATAGGCTGAAAATGGGACACAAAAGTCAGCCAGGTAGGTGAGGAAGTCGGTTGAAGCAACAACCAAAGACTTGTAGGGAATTCACGTAGACAGCCAAGAAGATTGGGAAAATATTTTTATATTTGGGACGTGTAAATTGAAAAAAAATAAATTAAAAATACAAGATTATATGTAGATATTATTAACCTACCAATCCTCTTTTTATTGGCTGGAAATAAAATCCAAAAAATATTCTTTTAAGTGTAGAGAAAGTCGGCTGAACATAGAACAGAGTAGAGGCAGAAAAATCGTGAAAAAAAAAAGAGGGAAAAAGAGAGGCAAGAAGAAGGAATTAAATCAAGGGAAACTCCAAATTTAAGCCTTATGTAGTGACCTTCAAACACACCAAAATTTCAGCCCTAAAACTGTCACAGTCCGGATTACAGGTTTTCATACCATTTTACACCTTACTTACCATCGGTTGGGCTGTCTGCAGTGTCTTCACCGATAATTTAATTTAAAATTAATATTCAATTTTCAAAACTAATCCCAAGAACCTATTTCTTTTCATTTATCATAAGCAAATATTTACATTACAAAT
This sequence comes from Heritiera littoralis, assembly GCA_031772115.1. Taxonomy (NCBI): domain Eukaryota; kingdom Viridiplantae; phylum Streptophyta; class Magnoliopsida; order Malvales; family Malvaceae; genus Heritiera; species Heritiera littoralis. The sequence goes on from JAPDPK010000028.1 coordinate 7,093,559, forward strand.
TTTCCAAATTTTATTTTTCATTTGATTTACATCCCAAGTCTAAGTACAGATAACAAAGGTACCGTACATTTAAGTCTGAATAAATAAATATAAACCATGTATACCTCTACGGATATGTCAACTCCGCCTGGGGGACACCAAAAGTAATAAACTCCTCCCACTCGTAGCCAAGAGATCACTGAAAATAATCTGGAAGGAGAAAGAGGGGGGGGGGGGTGAGCTAATGCCCAGTAAGAGAATCGTATATAAGAATTGATACTATGTATCCTATATGCAAGTATCAAAATCACATTTTATATATATAAAAACATGATGTATACGAGTGAGTTAGGCACGATGTAAAGGAAGGATACTATAATCGGCTAGGTAACTAAATAGAGTATAGGAGGTACTTTGAAGTAACTGTTGTATCCCAGTCCCTAATACCGACTATAAGGATTTCATTTGAAATCAAACAGTTCAGTAAACATGCATACTTCGGTAAACAGTAACAACAACTTTTAATAATAACATTCAAATCATTCAGATATTCAAGTAAATAATATGAATAATATCTTCACAAACTGTAAGAAGTCATTTTTCAGTAACAGTAATAAAACTTAGAAAGTGTATTCAATTATTATAAAACATTTCATCATTCAAAATCCGCATCATATATATATTTTTCCTAGGAGTGCTTGGGATGTCCAGAAATTTGTCACCCCCAATAAAACAGTGGAGACAAGGCATCATCCAATAGACTCATGCAAGGGGACATATAGCCATAGTCAAAGGTTGTCTGCAGATAAGCATAGGCCAGGTGTCACCTAAGGACAATGAATGATGGGATCAGGTTCACTCAGCTATAGTAACAATAACAGTAACAGTAAATGCATGTGCTCGTAAGTAGCTATGGGACCAACAGTCTCAAAACAGTATACAAAATAGTTCATAGCAGTTTCCAAAGATAAATTCAATAACAGGTATCTTCAATCAGTCCATAAATACATACTTTGAAAATATAAGCAGTACAAAAATAAAAATTCATAAAATATTCATAGTTGAACATTTGGTTTTGAAAATATGCTATTTATCTATAAATAAGTTCTAAAAACATGCCAATGCCCTCACGTACGTAAAATTTAATAACATGAATTTTTAAATATTGTTTTTCGGTAGTTATTGAAAATATAGAATTTCAATAAATAAGAGGAAGTTAACTTGATAAATCTTATATTTCTAACACTTAGAGATATTAAAGGATAATTCCATAAAATTATTAGAATTTTCGATAGAATAATGGCTGTTTCTAACTTAGCCTTCCTGCAGTGAAAACATGGTATATAAAATTGGCAACAGTTCCCATTTCAACATTCCAATTTCAAAAGATGCACATTTTATTAAAACATGCATCATAGTATCCCTACGTCTTTTACACTCATCCCTTACCTCTTAATTCACTGTGTTTTCGTTCGTCAGCACCAATGTCCAATTCTGACTTCCGAGCTACAAAACACCGTATAAGCATAATTTAGCACTATCCAATCACCACATTTCAATTATAATTAATTATTAACTCTCCATAAACTATTGCATATAGTCACTTCCATTTCATCTCTTTTACATCGGTGTTAATACTGTAACTTCACCTAAACAACTCCGATTTCAGTTTCAATTTCGCCTACAGTCTCCTATTAATTTGTACATTATTTTAAGACCTTAAATGCATTAAAATCAGCAAGGACACTACCTCCCCTTCCTTGGCCGAATTCATCAAAGCTCCCACATATTCACTTTCTTCAATTTTTAAGCTTGAATTCTTCCTTAACATGAATTCTACATTATTTCTAGATTAATTTCTCATCAAATTACAACACCTTCATGCATAACCCCCCATGACTGAAACCCGAAGGCTATGGTTCTCATGGTTCTAGCTTGATTCAAGCTTAAATATTTATCTAAACATGTTAAACACTAAGTAGGAATCATGAAAACCATGAAAAATTGAACAACTCTTTACCTTTCTCACTTGGCCGAAACCTTCAAGGACCCTTACCCCTTGATTTTGGCTGATTTAGATGATAATTTTGGTGTAGGAAGATAGAGGAAGTTGAGGAGAACAGCTTTGGTGAAGGAAGTTTTTGGTTTTGTTGAGTTTTCGATAGAGTTTTCTAGCTTTCTCTCTCTACACATAAGCTTGGCTATGGAGGATTTTGGGAGTTACTGGTTGCTGCCGAAATTGATGGAGAAGAAGCTAGAAAATTCAGCTAAAAAGGATATTTTATGTCACAAATTACTATTTTGCCATTATGTTTAAGTAATCTTCCATTTTTACCCTTTCGGTTCAACTTTGGTTTAAACAATTAGTCTAATCTTCAAAATATTTCATTTCATCATGAAATATATTTATTTAAGTTGCTCTAACTCTTGATTGAGCTTTTATTGAGGTTTGACTAATCGTTCGGGTGAAATTACTAAAATACCCCTAACCGTAAAATCGCATAAATTTCTATTTTTATGCAAATTTAATTCCATTAGTATACATGGTCTAGAACCTTATTTTATGAGAAATTTTCCAGCACTGATAATGGTTCCAAAGTCAACTCGGTTTATCCGTTATTTACGAAAATTCTATCGACTTATGGACTTAATCGTAATTTCCTAATTTGTTTGAACGCTTCTCAAAAAATGCACAAACAGGTAACTCTAAGTTGTAAATTCTTATTGTATCCTTATTTAGCTCCAAATATCATGTCCTCCAAGTCTCACCTACTCTGGAATACTGAAAGTCTTACAGGGCTCACCATCCATTATCCCTTGTTCTTGCAACGTATAGGTCATTTAGATAATTATATTATACCTATAAATGTGTACGGATGGTAGATGTGTGAATATCACAAAAACACTTGAAGAGCTACTGCAAACAGTAGAAACAGCTAGCTTCCCCTAAACCGAAAACAAGGGAAACACATGAACAGCTTTGGTTTTCTTGGGGTAAGGTGTAGCAAACTAATTCCTTTAATTCCCAATACTTATTGTCATAACGTCTAGGTCCGTGAACCTAACCGCTAGATTTTAAAATCAAGGAGTCGCCACCAACCATTCAAACCTAAGGTGTGATTGGTCACCTATTCATGTCTAAAGATAAGGCATGGTCTACGTTCAAAGATTCTTAAACTCGGGAGTACGTTTACGTGTAAGGAAGGATTAGCACCCCGACAACGCCCATCCTAAGATGGTACCAACTAGCTTTAGGTTATCTTTATAGTTTGCCTTGCCTTGTGTTGATATTAATTTCGATATACTTATATATTGGGAAAATTTCTAAGATTTTTCCATCAATTTGGCTCCAACCTTAGAAATTCCCCTCACCTCAAGATATTCAAGGAGTCTCAATTGACTTTCTTGAACTCCATCGTCGGATAGATTTTAACATTTTATGAGATTCCAATTCTCTCTTAATTTTGTCTATAGTTGTTGACTCCATATTCATTTTATAAATTTTTTAGATTTTCTAATTTATTTTTATATTTTTATATTCTTATTTACATTATTTGTAAGAAATAAACATGAATTATGTTTTATTGAAAATTCACTTTTAAGCATCCCATCAATTTGGCTCAGCTCAAAAGGAACCTCCTCACCTAGAAATTTCCAAGGAGTCTCAATTGACTTTCTTGAAATTTCATCATCGGCATAACTCATATTTATTCTTTTTCATTTATCTTATTTATTATAATTCTATTTATGATTTATACTTTATCTTATCTTGTTTTATTTATTTATCTTTATTTGTTTATTTGTCTTTATTTGCTCATTTTTATTTATCTATAAATATGAATTAATTAAAAAAATCTTTCAAAAGTATTCCATCAATTTGGCTCAACTTAAGAAAGATTCTTTCACCTAGAAATTTCCAAGGAGTCTCAATTGACTTTCTTGAAATTTCATCATCAGTATAATCCATATTCATCCTAAGTAATCTATTTAAATTTATTTTTATCTTTATTCTTTGAAGTTTTATATTTATCTTATTATATTTTCCTAAAATTATTACCATGAATTTAATGTCCAAACAATTGATCATGCAAAAAGTAATATAAATCAAGAAATAAAAATAGTTATCATGCAAACAAATCACTAATATACAATTCATCAAATTACCAATTATCATGCAAGTCTATATTAATTAACTATCATGCAAGTAGTCATACATATTAATTTTTAGTTATCCTACAAACTTACAATTATTAAATCAATTTAAATTATTATTAAATTACCCAACTATTAAATTATTAAATCAAGTTATTTAATTAAATCACCTTATTATTAAATTGATCAATCAAATAAATCATGCTTATTAAATTAATCAATCAAATGAATCATATTTATTACTAAATTAATCAATTAGTGAGTTAGTGGAATCATACCTTGGACAATACCTTTCTTTTCTGTCTTGATTTCTTTGTTAAAAATTTTTTTGTTCTTTCCTATCTTCTTACACGTCCCTTTCTTTCCTTCAACCGGGCTTCACTTGGCTTTCTTTCCTCTTGTAGTTGACAGCAGCCCACGGTTTAGTAAGGGTGAGCAAGAACCAGCATGTGCAATAGTGATCGGGTGGAGGAGTGGCAGTAAGCGGCTTCAGCAAAAGCAGGGGAATGCGGCAACCTTTGATCAACTTCAATGGGTGCTGACAATTTCGAACGATGAAGGGGATGTTCAACACAAGTGGGTCTGTTAGGTGAAGATGATGAAAATAGGAGGTGGCCGTTTGTGGTTTTTTAGAAAGAAACGGTTTTTGGTGATGACGATGAAACAAAGAATAAAAAACCTGAGTTGTAGTGGCTAAGCGCAGCAACTGAAGATGATGATGTAGTGGGGGCGACGCACTATTACAAGCAGCAATAATGGCTTGTCCCAACAAAGTGGAGATGAATATTGCAAGGATGGCGATGATGATGGTGCGAGGCAGTGTAGCGTGATACCGATTGACAGTGGAAACAATTTGGTGAGGCTATGAGAGGAAGAAGATGATGAGCGCTGTCTTTTGAAGATGGCAAGGATGGAACTGAGGAGTTGTGTATGGTGATGACGATTTGGCTGTGGCTGGGCAAAGACGATGGCGGAGAAAAATGCAGGCCCCCATAAATCATGAGCCTTGATCCTTTTTTATAGTTCAAAAACTTGTTAGAGTCCTAATACAACTATACTTATTCTAATAATTATCTCCTATTTTATCTATTTTATTCTTATGTTAATCCTAATCTAACTCTATCAAATTTAATATTAATCCATATAATTATCCTAAAAATCTAATTATCCTATCCTAAAATTAATTTTATTTTCTTTTCTCATCCTTTCTCTTTTTTTTTGTTATTCCTAAATCCTATTTTAATTTTAATTAATTAATGTTAATTCTAAATCTAAAAATCCTTATTTAAATTGCTAAAAAAAATACAATGTCACTTAACTCTACTAATTATTTTTTACAAGTTAAGACTCCGGACAAAATAGGGTACCTACAGTTATATATGTTATAAGGATGATATATGAGTGTACTATGGTCTTAAAGTGCAAAATTAGTGGCTGGAAAGTGAAGAGGAAATTGTCCAAGAAAAGGGTTCCAAAGGGTAAACTACTTCTCCCAAGTTTATCTTAACGTATATGAGTGTTGTGATGTGCTTAAGGGTAAAATTGATATTAATTCATGAAAATATGGTGGTTAAGATTAGAGGTGGCAAACGGGCGGGTTCGGGCGGGTTTCGGTCCGGGTTTTTCGGTTACGGGCTTTTTCGGTTACGGGTTTTCTCGGTTACGGGTTTTTTCGGTTGCGGGTTTTTTCGGTTTCGGGTTTTCTCGGTTGCGGGTTTTTTCGATCTCGGGTTTTCTCGGTTGCGGGTTTTCTCGGTTTCGGATTTTTTCGGTTGCGGGTTTTCTCGGTTTCGGTCCAGTTTCGGGTTCGGTCCGGTTTTAATCGGGCGGGCTTAGCGGGCTTAGTCAAATTATTTTAAAATTTTATAAATTATAAATATTTTATAATTTTGAATGTAATAATTAATTTAATTTTATATAGTTAAATAAAAATATAATAAAAATGCTAAATTAAAGTTAAAATTTAATAAATGGGAATTGTATAATATATATACATTGAGAAATTTGGTTGGGATGATTTTGAAAACATTGGGAGTGGACTAATGAAGAATATAGTTATCTACAATAATAAAAGAGAACATATCATCTATAATTATTACATTATAATTAATTAATCAAAATTTAAAGTCACGTGAGATCTATCGAAATAATACATAAAGTTCGCACTTGTAAATGATGGACTAGTACATAATTTTTAATTATAATTGATTAATTATCGTAAAAAGAATTACAAGTAAAATACTCGAAGACGTAAAAGACATTGAAAAAGTTTTAAATCTTGCATTGCATTTGCAAGAAATGAAAGCACTCTTGCTATTGTAAACTTTTGCCTTGGAAGCATCTGTATTTCTGTACTAATTAATTTTTTTGTCCACAAACTCCAACTACTAAAAATCATCTTTGAATTGCCAACAACCTCTTGGCCTAGTGGTTAAAGATAAGTTGTCGCATATTATAAGTCTTGAGTTTGAATCCAACACCCCTATCTAGAGCTGTTAGTGGGCTGGACCAGGCCGGTTCTCACCGGTTCCGGCTGACTAACAACTTAAACCGGTCCGAACCGGTAGTGGACTGGTCCGAGCCGGGCCGGTTCGCATTATTTTTACTTGCGAACCGGCCCGGTTCATGGACCGGTTCAGTCCTTTTTTAATTTAAACTTTTTATTTTTTTAAATTTATATTAATTTATTTTAATAAAAATAATAAATATTAATATATTTTTATAATTTAATCTAACAAATTTATTTTTATAATAAATAATGTTAATAGTTTAATTTAACAACAATTTATTATAAAGTTATTATAATTTATTTAATTAATGTAACAATAATGTAAAAATAAATTACTATAAAATTATGTAATAAAACTATTGTTATAATAATATAAAATTATATTATGAATATGATATTATAACAAAATTATTATGATAAAAAAATGAAATTTAGAGAATAAAATGATAATATTATAAATTTGAAATAAGAGAATTTAAGTGAATTTGAAAGAGTTTGAATGATTATTGAGAAAGTATAAGTGAGTATTAAAAGAATAAGAGTGGATGAGCTTTTAGATTTAAGACAAAATATGAAAAAAAATTTTAAAAAAATAAAATAAAATAAATTGATATTTATAGAGGAAAAATGAAAATTTAAAACAATTTTAAAAATTTTAAAAAATAAATTTAAAAAAAAAAGGGAGGGAAACGTTCCCTCCCTTACAAAGTTGATGGGCAACGGCCAAGCCGTTGCCCATCAACATAGGCAGTAGCCTACAAAGGCTACTGCCTACATGCCTGCCACTGCATGCGCAGTGGCAGGCTACTTTTTTAAAAAAAAAAATATTTTGTTGAACCAAACCGGTTCAACTTCAACCCAATAACCACCTCTACCCCTATCTTCAGTTATTTAATATTTTTTTTGTAATAAAAAAATTATCTTTGAATTTCGATTATAATTAAAATGATTATAATAGACATTACATTATATTAGACTTAATAATTCGTATTTATATATATTTTGTATTCGTATTGCATCAAATGTATTTGTATCATATAAAATATAAAAATTATTGTATTAAAATTTATATTGATATACCAAACACAATTTTTTTTCTAATTTTTATCAAAATTTGATCCAATGTTACGTTCATTTTTTTAATTATCATATCTACATTGCATGACAGTATATTGAGATAAAGATATTTCAAAGTTTGCTTTGGAAGTTTTTTCATGTGATTCTCAATGGAGGGAAAAGGTATATTCCCAAAGAATTTGAAATTTTTTGGTAACGTGGGAAAAGCTTGTTTGGAGGGAATTGAAAAATGACAATCAAACAGATCTCATTTCACACGAAACTCTCATAAATAAAATATTATTATTCATTATTTTTAATTTCTTTTGTTGTTTTGACTAAATTTATATAAATATAAATTTTTACATTTTAATGTTTTTATTACTTGATAATTATTATTTATTTTTTTTAATTTCCTGTGATATTTACATTTGTTATAAAATATATAATTATATATTAATAATTATATAAAAATTTATTTTTTAAATGAGCCAAATATATATAGTAAAACTAAAAGAAAGTGAAAATCCAAAAGTATTAGCTATACAAATAAATAACTAACAAATTATAAATAAATCACACTAAACAATTAAACATTTATATAAATAGCTTTATACTCTTAACAATAACTTATTGAGTCATTGTTTTTTTTTAGGTCAATATTGGGTCATTGGAATTTAGATACTCTTAGTTCAATAAATTTATTTTTTTTTTTACTTTGTTTAATTAGCTTTTTTAATAATTATATTATATTTTTAATAAAATTTTAAATTTTTAAGAATCTTTTTTACATTTATTTTGTCTTTTAAATGCCAACATAATTAGTTATTAAATTAAATTTAACCGCATAACTAGTTAACTAATTCTTCAATTATAATATTGAATAAAATTATAGTATACATTAAAAAAATAATTAATATTATGAATAATTGGTCAATTAATTATCTCAATTTTATATTTATTTTGTTTTTAGTTTATACATAAATCATAATATAACATTATTTTTATTAAATATAATCATACTCAAACACATTAATTAATCAAATATCTTATTAAAAATTTAGAACGTTAAATTAAACAAGTTATATACATCAATTGACATTATATTATAAATAATAACATTCGATATAATGTACCAAAAAAAAACCATTTGATATAATGATGTAAATGGGTAATATATAATCAGGTACCGGACACTACCCGACTCTATAAACGAATAATTATGAGTTCGGATAGTGTTCTTATTACCCGTATCGGATTCGGGTAGTACCCTTATGGTACGCTATACTCGATTAACTTTTGATCAAGTAGTATATGGTACCTGAACTTGTTCATCAATTATATGAAAGTAATCAAAATTATATGCTTGTACAAAGATTTGAACCATGACCTCTTATATTTATTGTTATATGTTTTAACCACGTGAGCTAGATTGAGAATTTGTTATATTTGTTGTAAATTTTATTTTTATTTTAACACAACTTGCAATTTAAAATTTAATGAAACATTGTTGGCCAAAAAAATAGTTTACTGAATAATAATAATAATAATAATAATTTATTCTTAAGATAATAAGATTTTAAAATTTTAGACATAAAGTATTAAAATTAAATTAATAGAAATTTCATAATATGTTAAGATACAATTCTTAAGATATTGATAATTTAACATATATGACATTTTATTATAATGTAAATCTTAATATATATATATATATAGTATATTATGTTTATTATTTTATTTGTGACTCATTATAATAAATTAAAAAAAAACACTTTTTTGACTAAAAAAGTAGTTGAGAAGGTCAATATCTATTTAATCATCCAATATTCTGATTATTAATTGATCAAGTTAAACTAAATTACATGAATACATCATAAGAGATTAAATGTTTGAAATTAAACACAAGAGTATATTCTAAAAGCATGATAAGAAATTGGAATGAAAAATGTCTGAAATTAAAACTATAATATGCTATGAGAGTATGAGAGATTGTTTAATTTATTCTATATTACATGGTAAGAGATTATTATAATGTAACATACAAATCATTATGATAAGATAAACATATTAATAATCTATTTTATATAATTAAGAGCTTGTATAGTTGATTATATATCACATGATAAGATATTATTTTTAAAGTTATAATAACATACAAATCATTATGATAAGGCGTTATTTATTAACTATATTATGTATTTTATTTGCTATCAAAAAAACTATTACAAATTGAGTACTAATTTTTTTTCATATTCACATTAACATAATAATAGTAGATTAACATAATAATATTAGATATACACCAATTGATTGAATATCTAATTAAAATGTTAAATAATAGATATTACTAAATTAATTAATATAATGCTAGTTATTTAAATATAATTAATAATAATATTAACAAAGTATAAAAAATAAATTTGATTAAAATTACCACTTACATAGTAATACAACTTTAATATATTATTAAATTACACTTTAATTTACTATTAGAATTATTATTTTTATCCACACTTTAATTTTACATTTAATAGATAATAAATGAATTATTTTTAGTAAATACTTAATTCTATCAAAATAATACTTACACACTAAGAGATTACATAATTTATTCTTAAAAGATTATTATAATATAATATACAAATCATTATTATAAGATACCAAATTAGTTTATTCATGTATAAGATTATTATAATATAATAAATAATTAATTATCACTAGCTTGATTTTTTAATATCTTTTGTTTTAAGGCTAAAAATAAAATTACCACTATAATTTTCTCTTTTAATGATACCCAAGTATAAAAAAATTGTACTTGTATTGTTTAATTTAATTACTTAACTTTTTCTAATTTTAAAAACTTTGAATTTTAATTTAAAGATTAGGTTTTTTTAAATCTAAATTTAATATCTTTCTATACTTGAAACTTTAAGAAAATATAGTTTAAATTTAATTTTATTAAAAATATTTTTAATGTGTTGCACAAAATATCAAATTCAAAGTTTCAAACAAATATTGAAATTATATAATTTTTATATATTTGATTTATTGTTGTATTAAAATTAAAATTTTATTATAAATAAAAATAATAAAATGTTAAAATGATTTTTATAATAAAATCAAATGTCAAATTAATAATATATTTATTATTATAAATGCAGTAAGGATAATATTAAAGATTATTTGATATCATATATTATATCATATATTATGGTGTTTTAAATTAATTTAATTTAATTAAAAAGATTCAATATTTATTATGCTGGTAATATATAATTGATAAAATTGTATAATAAATAATAATTGTTTTCAAAATTTTAAACTTTTTAATTAAAAAAGTGTATCAATTATTTATTTATTTTTAAATAATAATTATATAATTATAATTCGGGTTTTTTCGGGTTATAAATTCGGTTTTTTCGGTTTTCGGTTCGGGTCGGTCTCGGTTTCGGATCGTATCGGGCTCGGGTTATGTCGAGTTCGGGTTGTGTCGGGTTCGAGCTTTTTCGGTTTCGAGCTTTTTCGGTTTCGAGTTTTTTCGGTTCCGGGCTTTTTCGGTTACAGGCATTTTCGGTTACGGGCCTTTGACTTTTTTGGTCAATTCGGGCTGGTCCCGGTTCGGTCTCGGACGGATTCGGGCGAGTTTTCGGGCTCGGGCCAATTTTTGCCACCTCTAGTTAAGATGATGATAAGGTGCTACCTTAATGTGGAACCTTATTAAAATAATTTAATTAAATTAGATCTACAAGGTTTTATTGTTGTACATAGTAAAAATTAGAAAGGAAATCATTGTGTTTAAATTATAAGATTGAGGTATGATAGTTGTTTAGTAATGAAATGAATATATACTGATTTATGAGAAGTATTAGGTTTATTGGTATTATCAGAATTGAAAGGAAGTGAAAGGAACACTAAGTTACCATTCGTTTACAATAGGTACTTGGGAAAGTCATAGAATTTGATCGATTTTGAGATTGTTTGATATGTTTTGGAATGTGTTAAGATTGAGTGACTGATGATTGAATGTCTTTGAATATTAAATTGTAGCTAAGTTTACACTTGGAGCAGAACTGGAATAGGCAGTACATATGCATTGTCGCATTGCCTACTATAAGCTTGATGGTTAGATAAGCAAAACCAAATTGGTTCGATAAGTATGGGTAAAAAATATATAAGGAACGTTGGAGATACTGAAGTGGATTTAAAATCAACTGCATTGGGTTTTATAAACTGCGTTTGCTTTGCGGGAGGTTTTAGAAAATTTATATCGTTATGTTGCCAAATTTTTCGTAAAAATATTAGTTACTATGATTTAGGTTAGAAATTTAAGAAATGCTTTAAGAATAGGTATTTCCTAAGGAATCCAATTTTGAAAATATTAAATCACATGATTTTGGAAATATTCTTGAATTTTTAATTTAAACTTTATTTTGTGGAAATTACCAAAATATATTATTTTAAAGATTTTTATAAAAATTATAAAATTTTTAGATTTTGGAAGACTTTGTATTTTGATTTATTGTGAACTTTGTGAGTAATTGAAAATGCTGTTTTTGAATTTGGACTTATGAAATCATATGTTTTGAGACACTGGCTAACCATCATCTTACAGCATCTGAACTACTATATATTTTGGATCCAACAGTATCTGGCTGTAGTGTGACTTTTGGGACCTATAATATCTAGCTATAGTGTGACCTCCAAGATCTACAGTATCTGTATCTAATATATATTCTACGCCCCATATTGCTGTGTGATTTGATCTAGTCCGCAGTAGTCACAGATGACACTTAATCAGTGTTTACTGTAGACCACTTGGACTATGGCCATATGACTATCTATTTATTATCCTTATGGGATATCTTTGTTACTTGATGCATATCGAGTTATTGCCATGTCTGCACTTTCTGTTATTTTTTTATTTCTGTATAATATCTGAATTTCTGATAACCAAACTTTGAAATCTGAAATATTTTGACATGGATTTATAAGATTTGATTTGAAATATGATATAATTTCTGAATTTGATTGATTTACATTATTTGCATAGCATGGCTTTATTAAGTGAATTTTTGTTATACTGATTTGATTTACCTTTGATTTTCAGAATACATGAATTCCTTCTTTGATGAAATTCTTCGACTTCTCTAGCTTCGGTGTTAGGAAAGGGAACAAGTGAGGTGTTTTAAAGCATCCTTCCTAACTTATCCCTAAACCCCAACAAGATGTAAAGGAAATTCTTTCGATCCTTTGTTTTAGAAATATCCCTTTCGTTTTAGTACTTATTAATCATTTTCAAATACTTGCATATTGTTTACGGTATCTGTATCTTTATATGTATTTCTTACTGGGCTTTATAAGCTCATTCCTTCTTTTCCCTTTCAGATTATCTGCAGTAGAGTTAGCTGGTTGAGGGGTTTCTGATTTCGATTTCCTTCGAGGCTTTTGGTATCTCCCTTGAAGGTATAGATTGTACAGTTGCTTATTTTGTATTAAGATGTATTGTATAGTACTCATATTAATGTACAGAGATGTAACTAAAAAGAAATTGGAAATTATAATTATAGTCTTTTGGATGCATTTACAGAAACTTATTAATTGAAATGGTTATATATGAGACTACATGCATTAATATCTAAACTAGGACCAACTGACTTAATGGATATTGATTTATCTAATGTAAATTTTAACTTAACTTAAAGTCCGTTACATTCCGCATAGCCCACCCAATTGTCTGAAAAAGGAAAAAGTTAGTTTGAATTTTAGTAAATTAGGATGTTACAAAGTTTGTATGAGATTGTATTAGGCTCATAAGTTTTGAAAGAAAAGAAGATTATGCAGCATAACAAACAGACAATGTTGGCTAGATAAGAACACATCGACTAAAGCTATTGTCTTTAATTTTTGGTTGTTACATTATAAAACCTTCCTCATAAGAAGCACCTTTTTGCACTTTTGAAACAAAGCATGGGGACAATAATTTGTATCCTAACATAGAGTGCAGATTTATGATGAATTTAAGACTTTAATAAGTATGTTTTAACAATTCACATTTCTGTTTCAAGGAGTAGACAATCACAGCATGGTAGAGGTATGAGGCATGTGTGTTCCATTTTAATATTTGTGTGTATGCCTTTCACAATAGAGATAGATATTATACCAGAAAGTTGAAGATGAGACCTTGATTATAGTATATTTTACTAGTTTGTCTACTATTAGGAAAAGAGACCGCACAAGTTCTTATATCGCTATTAGGGGTCTAAACGAGTAAGCTACTCTTGAGTTACTTGAGTACGACTCAATGATTATTCGAGTTTGACTTGTTTGTTTTCGAGCCGAACTCAAGCTACTCGAGTAACGTGTGAGAATCGTGCATTCAGATACTGTTTCACATGTAAGGACACTCACACTGTTCATTTCCTGTGAATTCGCAGATATGAGCCAATACAGTGTGGTAGGTCCCATAGGTTCTATAGTGCCCGGTTGGACGTGAGACCGGACAGATAATACATAGAGGGTCTAATAAATATATGGTATGAATTTTAAGTCTAAATTTCCTTATTTAGATTATTTTTAAAGAGTGTGAAAACAAACTAGAAAATGACATTTAAGTACATAGCCCAGTGGCGTTTTCGTAAATTGTGGTCAAAATAAATGGGAATTTAATCTAGTGATTAAAGAATGATATTCTACGTGAAAATAAGCCCAGGGTCATGTAAATAGATAGACCGAATCGGTAGTCAAATTAGAATTCTACACGATTTACCCAATAAGGGTATTTTTGTAATTTCACCTTCTCGAAAAGGTTAAACCCGAGCCAAACCACAACCATTTATCAAAATACATTTAATATGAATTTACGGTGATGGAAATTAAATTTTTGGAGTTCAATTGCCTAGTTATAAAAATTTCTGAAGAAAAAGACCGAAAAACTTATCATTAATGGCATTTTTGTAATTCCTAGCATTTCTAAAATATTTACAAAATATTTTTATATTGCTGCCAGCTGCTGCCGACCACTGTTTCAGCATCTTCTTCTCTTCATCTCGTGGCCTCCATGGAAGAGCAAAAGAAAAGAAAGTGAAAGCTTCCAAAAACTCACCAAAAACACCTTATTTTCACTAAGCTATTTCTACAAAAATTGCTCTACTCATCTTTCTCTCTCAAACCATACCAATAGCCCCTTGATTAAGTGGCTAAATCAAAAAGAAAGTGAAGAGGAAAATTCAGTCAAAGGGTAAGCTTCCTTCATGCCTTATGTTTATTTAATTTCAATGATAGAAATCTTTTGATTCAAGTAGATTAAAGATGTTTATGGCATTAGATTTAGGGATGGCAATGGGTACCCTATAAACGGGTACCCGGTGCTACCCGACCCGTTTAAGTAGGATTAGGGTAGTGTATAATCGGGTTCGGGTAGGGTTCGGGTAAGGAAATTACTACCCGTCACGGGTAGGGTAGGGTTCGGGTAGTTACCTTAGGGTACCCGCTACCCGAACCCGATTATAAATAATAATTAATTAATACAATACTTATATTTTTTATATATCAATTATTTATTATTAATGTTTTATTTATTTAAATTAAATCATTATATATTATAATTAAAATTTTTAACTTTAATTTATTGTTATAAGTTAAATTAAATTTATTAATATAATGTTTTAATTAAGTTATTCTAAAATTAATTTTAATTTTAAATTTAAAAATCAAACTTTGACTTAATAAACGGGTAGTTAAACGGGTTCGGGTAGTTAAACGGGTATTTATATTTTATAGGGTTAGGGTTCGGGTAGCATAAATAAAAATAATCGGGTAGTTAATCGGGTTAGGGTATTATTAAAGTTAATCGGGTTCGGGTTCGGGTTCGGGTATCCCAAATCTAGCGGGTACCCGACCCGTTTACATCCCTAATTAGATTCATTGGAAATTAGCTAAGTCAACTTCAAGAAATTCAAGAGGGTTTCAGCCATACTTAGAATATTAGGAAATTATAGTGTTTAATGCGTAAAAATAATTCTAGAATGATGAATAAGCAATATCAAGACAAGTATAAGTGAAAATTTGTTGAAATTCAACAAATTCAATAAGAGGCCAATTTCGACCAAGCAAGGGGAGAAGGTTATGGTGCTTAAATGGATGATGTTAGGATGTTAAGAGACTGTAGAAATTATAAGAAGACTGATGGCGAAGTTGGATTTCGATTCAGAGCTAAATTGGCGAAGTTAGGTTTTAGCACTGGTGCGAATTATACTGGTTTAATATTTTCTACTGAAAATATGGTAAAATTTAATCCAAGAAAAATTATTAGAATTTTAATTATGGTGAATAATGATCTTGGGTGAATTTTATTGCAGCCCGAGAGAGGTGAATTATACGTGGTGCCATCGGGCGACTAGATTTCATCAGACAGGTAAAGGGACGCTTGTGTGAACCGTAAGGATACTGTAAATGCATAATTTAGTTCACACTATTTTTATAAAATAATTTGGATATAAATTGCCTTTGAAAGTGGTGAAATTTGGTGAAATTGTGGCTGTTGTTGAAATTATAAACTGTAATTTTCGTGCAGAAAGGCTAGGTTAAAGATTGTCGTCATTCTGCCGAAATATTTAAAAAATATTTCTAGTATTTTTCTAAAGTGGAAATAAGTAAAATTTTGGGAAATTTTCATGAAATTCATTAAATTGTATAATTTTATAGTTTACAAAAAACTATATTTAAATATTCCTGATAAGGAATTTTATTTATGTAAGAGTACCAGCATGTGTCTTATATTGTTTTATAAATATCTAGAACATTTTCTAGAATGATTGTTACAGTATGAATATTTTATGAATTTTTATTCATAAAATGAATATATTTTCATTTTAAATATTTATAAATTGATTGAAAATATATTCAGTGGAATTGATTTCATAAATGGTGTTTATATCACGTGTTTATTGTTTTGAAACTGTTAGCCCCCTATCATGCTCACATGTCACGTGTTATTGCTGATAGATACTGATCCTATTGTCAGCGTCTCCGGTGGGCACCTGATCAGGGTACACTGTGGACCTCTTAGACTATGGCCATAGATCTCATGTGTTTCCCTTATTTGGGATGATTTTATAGCATGATATATTTAGGGTGTTGCTTGGTCTCCATGATACTGTAATGACGATTGTATCTTTCACTAAACCTTTAGCTGGTACTAAATTAATTGCAACCACTGAGCTTTTGATATACTACATGTTGAACTAAATATTATAAGGTGTTTTACAAGTGTAGAAATGAATATTTGTTGAAAGGAATATTAATTCCTTATTTATTTACTTAAATGTTTTATCATGTGAACATTTAATGTTTTACTTGGATTTGAATATCAATAGAAAACAATTACTCCCTATAGTTGCTTCTAGGAGCCGGGACACGTACGGTATTCTAAAATACCTTCCATACTGTATCCGGTATTCCTAGCCGACTATAGTATCCATCCTGTTTTGAGTTAGTGAGCTATTAGGATGCAAATGTTTTTAGCATATAGATTTTATAATATCAGTTTTACATACAATTCTCTTACTGAGCGCGTTAGCTCACCCCTTTATTTTCTCACTCCACAGACTAGCTTCAGTGATTCCATTCCATAGAATTCAGCTCCGTGGTAGTTGACCCCGAGGCATCTTTTAGTGGATCCTGGAGGTATTATTTCTTTTATATGTTTTCAGACATATTTGTACAGTACTACATTTGTATAATTCATGTACCGGGGATGTAGAACACATGTACTTACTGTATATATATATATGGCAGTAAATATTTTCATCGACTACTGATTTAATTTAAGTATAATAGTAGTTAATGTTTTTCATAAGTGAGTGATAAAAGCATTGCAAACAGCCCAACCGTCACGTGAGGTGTTATAGTATGGTAAATACTGTACATTTTGGGATGTGACATAACGAGTTAAGCCAAGTTCAAGTTTCTTAATACTTGGCTCGAGCGGCTTGTGAACCTTATTGAGCTTTTTTTAATATATATTTTTAATATGTTATTATTAATTTACCATTTTATCCTTATAATATATAATTAAAAATTGACAAGTGTTGAGCTCGAGCGGCTTGAGTTTTCTGTTGAATTGATCTTGAACTTCAAAAATCAAGCTCGATGCTTGAGGTCGAGCCCGATATTGGATCATATCGATTTGGCTCGATTACACTCCTAATGGCTATGCTTGCTAGAAAGAAAAGAAAGAGATAAGTAATGAAAATTTGTTAATCTAAATGTTAAGTTATAAACTATATAAGTGGATATGAAACTTATAATCATTCGACTAATAAATTTTCTTTTCTCATCTTTTTTTTAATCTTATACCAAGCAAAGCAAACTTATGTGTTTTTTCTGATAAGTAGGGGAACGATGAAGAAACCACGTGCACTCGGAGACTCAATAAGTAGTTAATAATCTAAGACAAATAGTCGGGGATTCATAACTGATGGAGAAGCATCTTTGAACCAGGAGGATGGATATTGGAACCGATTGCTACAAATTTGAAAGTATTAATGAGATTGAATAATAAAGGAGACCTAATCGACCTCTTATAATCATGGTAAGATCCTTAAGTAGCAGAAATAATGCACGTAGGCAAATCAAATCCTTTTCTTCACCAAGAACATTGGAAGTTTTGAAGTGGATAGTTAGTTCTCATTGTAAACTTGGACAATTGTTGCTTTATTGTATCATCATTAACCATGTAGATAAATAGTAAATAATCCAATTATTATAAATGTCAAAAAAATAGAATTTTTACAAATTTGAAGTAAATGGAGATCTAACCAATGACGGAATTTTGAATTTTCTGAGTTTGCAATATTTTGAATATTCTTAGTTGAGAAATATGTTTCATAAAATTTGTCAAATTGTCGAAAAATTGGGAGAAAATAATTTCAATATTGAAAATTTTCATTTACTTTCAAAACGAAAAGAAATTATATTAAATAATAATAAATTAATTAAATTTTATAAAAGGCAAATATTAGTTATTCTTTCATAATACATTAAAAGTAATTTGACGATAGAGCCTCTTTAAAAAAAAATAGTTGTGTTGTCTTCAGTACTTGTAAGGTGAGAAATTTCTTTTAAGAATTCAACCAAAGTGTTGCAAAAGACCAAAGGAAATTTTCAATATTTAAATAATGTTTAAAATATATTAAGAATAAAAAACCATTTAAATTAAGATTATTTAGGATAAAATATGATTAATTGGTATCATTTTTTAACCTACGCTGTTGTGAAGGTACGAACCCTTCTTCACCCGAAACCAATCTTTCCGAACCCAAAACTTTGAAATGTAGACTAATATTTGTTTATAAATTTGAGTAAGTGATTGATCACACTTATGTTTAAAATGACTTATGGCAATTCCTTTATTTTATATCTAGTGATTAGGTTTCAAGATCTAAATGCTATTATTATTATTATTATTATTATTATTATTATTATTATTATTATTATTATTATTATTATTATTATTAATGTTTCATTTGTCTAACAAACTAAGAAATATCTTAATGATGATGATGATGATGATGTACTATTTATTTTTATGACAATTTGCAATTATTTTTTTTATTGGAATAAATTATATGGTTATCCTTCCACTTTAGGAAGGTCGACTGTACGAGTCTTCAACTTAAGAGAATATTTGGAAATGTGTAATAACAAATTTCGAAAAAAAATATATGGATTTTTCAAATGACTATCTTTATTGTTAATTCTATCACTTTTATTATTTAATTTTTATAAAAGTAATATATATATATATAATATATATATATATAAGGAGTAAATATGTTTGTAAAAATAGAATAAAATTAAACTATTTATTTTTTGAATTGGATTTATTTAATTATAATGATTTAGAGTGAAGGTGTGCACATCGTAAATGTAGTACTCAAAAGACCTTTAAGAGATTTGTTTTAGTATAGCAAACAAAATCTCAATTCATTTATGTCTTCCGAAATCAAATTTAACAAGCAAATTTTCAACCTATTTATTTTCTCCGAAAAATTCAACCAATCAGTGATCTAGTCCATAAAGTATTCAAAACCAGTAAAATTTAACTCATTATTGACTCAACTTATAAAAATGGACAGGTATCAATCAATAACCCTGAAAAATTATTTCAATATATAATAATTAATAGAGTAAAATTCCTCTTAACTAATCCTCTTGATTGATCTAGTCCATAAAGTATTCAAAACCATTAAAATTTAACTCATTATTGACTCAAGTTATAAAAATGGACGAGTATCAATCAATAACCCAAAAAATTATTTCAATATATAATAATTTATAGAGTAAAATTCCTCTTAATTAATACTCTTGCAATCCATTTAATTTTAAAAAGTTATTAATTTAAAGGATTTACCTTATCAATCAATAACCCAAAAACTGTTCGTTGTACAGTGAAAAAATATGTTTCTTTAATTTTTACACTCAATGAACTCATCCAGTAACATTTAATTTTCTTAAAATCTCATTTGGGTTGATAAATTTACTAAAAATCTGCTTGTAAATATATATTATGTAATATATTTATTACTTTTCTAGTTTTTGAAATAAAAAATCATAAACATGATAATATTTTGCAAATTAATATCTTAAATTACTTTTCTAGTTCTTGAATATAATGTAATATATATTTGTATTTTTATGAAATTATTAATTTATACGAGAATCGAGATCAAAATTTTACCCTGGATTTTAAAACAAAATCAGTGGCTATTATGAGAGAAAGGTTTATTAATTTTCTCTTTGACCTAATTCGAAACCATAATATTTTTTTTAATTTAAAGAGATTATTAATTTAAAGCAGATTAATTTAAATGGATTTTACTGTATATAGTAATGTAGTATATAGATAATTTTTTCTATAGGTGTCACTTGCACATCACTTGAAGATATTTTAAGCTTAGGTAACCAACATTCTTCCTTTCTTACAAAATTTATATAATATATTTTTTCAAATAAAACTGTTAGTTTACCGTTATTATATATTTTGAATTTAACTATATTAAAAAAATTAAATATCTAATATAATAATTTTAAAGAGTATTCTTAAATCACAATTAGCAAAACTTTTAATTTCATTATTGAGAAAAGTATTTATAATTATAGATTAAAAAAAAAAACCTTATAGTGAACTATGACAAAAGGGTTAAAGCCTTAGCAGTTTTCCTTAATTTCATACGTTTCATTAAGATAGTCGTTTGTGTTAAAAATTTATAATCAATTTGCAATAGATATAGGATCTTAATTTTAATAGAATAAAAAGAGTAGAGCTTGAGTCTCTAGCTTGTAGGAGCTTAATATGTACTTCAAAATTTACATAAAAGTATTATCAATTACCACTTGTTTGCACTTTTTGCTTGTTAAAAACCTGTAAAGAAAATGGTTATTGTAATCCACTACATCTACATTATTTTTCAAGAATATAGGAAGATTACACACACAAACAATTCAACAAAATTTTATAATTGTAATTCAACAAACTGTTACTCAGTACTGAAAAGCAACAAGCAGGCTCGACGTACAACTGTTACTTACCAAATGACAAAGATTCACCAAAAACATGCAGTTACTCACAGAACAAGGACAAAGGCTAATTCCTGACACAACAATAACAGAGAGCTAGGAAACAGGGAATTCTTCCCTTTTGTACTTTTTTTGATTTATTCTGCAATGAAACAGGGAAGAAAAGCATTTCCAGTATCTTCATCCTCCCATTCAAGCTCTTTCCACCATTTTTCCTCTTCCTTTATGCTGATTTTGTTTCCTTTTGCGCTGTTGGAGTTGAGTGGAAGTCTCCTCAGATTTAGGCATTCTTGTACACAGATTTCCTTCATACATGAGAATGGCGGTGCATCCCAGTAAATGCTCTTCAATCCTGGTAGCTGCTCCAAATTAAGATATTTGAGTTTTGCAAATAGGCTTGAAGTTCCTACCAGCTCTGCCACCTGACTCAGTTTTATCTCGTTGATTATTTCTTCCATTTCATGGCAAAGTACTACCGTAACACACCTCAGATTTGGAGCGAGAATTAGCCATGTTATGTCCCTCAATTTTGGACAACGGTGTACGATTACCGTTTCAAGACTCTGAAAGCATGGTTGAGTTGCAATCGCAGAGATTTGAGTTTGGGTAGGTGCTTTTATCATTCTGCCTTCCCCTTCCCACTCAGTCCTCACTTCTTCCAAGGTATCACAGTCACTAAGTTGTATAAAATTTAGACTCTCGATATTCGCTAAAGATAAAATATTCAACTGCTTCGAGTCACTAAAAGATTTAAGGCCAATCGCTTGGATGCATCTGTGTAACTTTTCAGCAGTCAAAAATCTATCAAGAGCAAAAGCACTTGTTAGTGACAACGTCAATTCATTCAAGTGGTTCAAGCACTGCAGTTCTTCTACCAAGCATTCAATAAACTCATCTTCCTCTGCTTTCGGAGAAGCTAATTCAAGCATTCTCAACGTTTGTAGCTTAGAGAATCCACGTATCAACCCTCTTGGGATCTTGATAGGAACTCCAGTTAGATCGAGACATTTAAGCTTTTCTAAAGCCTTCAGTTCGATTGGTAGCAGTTTTATACCTGTAAATGATAGATCCAAAGATTCTAGGGATACCAATTTTGATATTCCCACCGGCAACTCTGTTAAATGTTGATTTCCACTCAAGCTTAAAACTTTTAGGCCACACATAAACTGGAAGAAGTCATTCTGGATCACCGTCAACTGATTGTAATTGAGAAACAAAGTTTGGAGATCAGGACAGTTAGGTGCTACTGTTAGATTTTGAATTTTGTTTCGCATCAATGACATTCTCCGTATACCTCTCCATTTCCCAACCTCTGGCATTTCAGCCAAATTATGACCTGCTTCCACAAAATACTTCCATTTCTGTGCTTCACACTCACATGCTATCCACAAACTCATGTCACGAATCACATCATGCATCTTTATACACCAATCACCTACTTCTTCCAATAAACATGCATGAACGAGACAACCAATAATGTGGTGACCTTGATTTCGAGCTTGACTTGCGTTGTTATGTTCATCCATAAATCCTTCTCCTATCCATAAATCTAGAAGCATTTCTTTACAAATTACATAATCTTCATGGAACAAACTACAGTATAAAAGGCCAGATCTAACCATGTCATTTGGCAAACAATCAAAACTGAGTCTTAGAAGTTTATATACCTTTTCATCCATGTCTTCAAAAACAGAATTAGCTGATGATCTCCTCAACACTTGAATTGCATATTTCCATTCTTCAGGTGTCTTTTTGCAAGCCATGGCACGACCTATGGTGATGAGTGCAAGAGGTAGTCCTCCGCATTTTTTAGCCACTTGTTGAGCTAGCTCAGGAATATCTGGATGACTATCAAGGATATCTTTACCAACATGTTCCTCAAACAATTTCCAAGCCTTTTCTTCTGCCAAACATGGCACTTTGATCTTTTTATGAGCTCCCATTCGACCACACACGTCCAAAGAACGAGTTGTGAAAATTAATTTGGAACCATTTGCTTGAGTCGGGAGAGGTATCCCTGCCTTGGATAAGTCAACTCTTTCCCATATATCATCTAATAACAATACAAATTTCTTTTCTCTCAAAACCCTGAAGATATCTGAAGCATTCTCTTCAGTAGTTTTATCATTCCACTTTTGAGTACAAAGGCCAATCCTCCTTGCAATGTCATCCTGGACCCTTCCAATAATATCAAATCCTTTAGACACCACTACCCAAATAACCAGATCAAATCCACCACAAGAAACACCAATCTTGTTGTTGATTTCAGTCAAGAGCCTAGTCTTGCCAACTCCCCCAAGGCCATATAAGCCAATAATGCCCACATTGTTTTCTTCAATGTTACTCCAGACCTCATCGAACATGGATTCCAAGCCTACGGCAGAGTGACTCGGTCTTTCGACCACTGGAGCAGCAGGTACCTCTGTAGCTACCGCTTCAAAAGCTCCTTTGGTCTTTTGATCCTTAACATCAAGGAGTCTTTTGGCCACTGATTTGCTAAATTCGAGGGTAGATCTGTAATTCTTGGAACAACAGCCTCCCACACATAATTTCTGGATTTTTTCAGGACCATCTCTAAGTAGCTCATCAACATCCTCTATCATCTCTTCGGTCTTTGAAAGCCATACTAGAACTTCTTCTAAGGGCCTCAAATTTTGTAGTTCAGCAGCGACGTTGACCTTCGTCTTCACATCATTCCTTCGGCCCTTCAATTCGTCCAGTGCGGTCTTCAACTCAGCAAGGTTTTCTTCAAGATGGCATGCGTTGATTGCTTGACCCGCAACACAATCCCAGCAGCGGGTGATTATGGTATCGCATGACAGTTGAATGGAGAAAATATTTCCCATATAGGTTATGGTAGATCTAGGAAGAGTTTAGACTTCTTGAACAGAGAGAGGCAGAGGAGTGATTGATGAAAGGGAGAAAGCAGGAGCAAAAGAATAAGAGGTCTAGAGACTTTTTTCCTTGTCTGGTTGTTCGGTTTATTTGAAATTTCATTGTAGGGTAAGAGTGCTTCTATTTGCAACCAATTTTTCACTTCCCGCAACCGATTTTTATTTTTCAAAAAATACTGTGACATAAATACCCTTAATGCTTTTTGAAAATTCCGGAAAGCATTAGAGTTCATCGGAAGAACATTGTCGGGAAGCTCATTCATTGATGGTCAGCAAAAGTCAATAAGCATGGGGACATTTCATGTTGTTGGAGAATCTTTGTGCTGCCACTTGACCTTTGGCCATGCGGCCTTGTGTTAGCACAGTTCAATGAGCATGCAAAGCTCTCCTTGTTGCCACCTTGTGCCACTTTTGCAGAGACAAAATAAGGCATTCATTTTAGCCTGCAATTGTGTGCTTTTCGGAAATTCATTTCCGGAGAGCACACAAGCTTCCCGGGGATTCCGGAAAGCACACAAGTTTATCGGAAATTCATTTCCAGAATAACACAAAATGAAAAATTACTATATTATGGGGTTTTTTTGTCATAAAATTACAAAAAAATAGGAATAAAAATAAGTTGTGAGGAACATATTTTCAGCTGTGAATAGAATTCCTTGTAGGGTAATTATTCATTTTTAAACAGCTCAATAAGATGTATAATGACTATTGACCCGAGTCTTTAGAGTCGATAAAAATATTTTTTACGTCCGATTTGGTAGAGAACCAGCTCAGAAAGTTGCTTTTAGCATGTCATTTTCATCTTTCTATAGTTGCAAGTAATGAATATCGCTAATCCAACCCTTTTTTTACTCTCTACAATCATCTCAAAGAAGAAAAGAAGTATTGTTGTAAAATTAAAATGATTGTGTGAAGAAAAAAATTGGTTGCATTTAGAATTTCTTATTTATAATTTCTATCATTTTTTTTAATCTTAGACAATTAGTTTCACTGATCTTTCGTGAAAGTGTGATTCAAAATATGTCACCCATAAGTGGTTTTAGTTTTAGGCTGTGTTTGGCACATCAGAAAATAAAAAACAAAGAAAATGAGATGATTAGTTTTCTTTCCATTCTCATCAAATACAATTTATCATTGAATAGAAAAAGAGAGAAACTATGGTCTGTGTTAGTAAATTAGATGAATTATCCTTAATCATTTTATCTTTATTTTATTTCTTCTTTCTTTTAATTCTATCAAGCACTATATATTCGATGCATCTGTGTAACTTTTCAGCAGTCAAAAATCTATCAAGAGCAAAAGCACTTGTTACTGACAACGTCAATTCATTCAAGTGGTTCAAGCACTGCAGTTCTTCTACCAAGCATTCAATAAACTCATCTTCCTCTGCTTTCGGAGGAAAAGAACCAAGCATTCTCAAAGTTTGTAGCTTTGAGAATCCAGATATCAACCCTCTTGGGATTTTGATGCCACCATATAAGTATTCCAAGATCAAACATTTCAGCTTTTCTAAAGCCTTCAATTCGATTGGTAGCAGTTTTATACCTGTAAGTGATAGATCCAAAGATTCTAGGGATGCCAATTTTGAATGTTGATTTCCTCTCAAGCTTAGAACTTTTAGGCCACACATAAACTGGAAGAAGTTATTCTGGATCACCGTCAACTGATTGCGATCGAGAAGCAAAGTTTGGAGATCAGGACAGTTAGGTGCTTCTGTTAGATTTCGAATTTTGTTTTGCATCGATGACATTCTTCCATTTGACCTGCTTCCACAAAATACTTCCAACCTCTGGCATTTCAGTCAAATTATGACCTGCTTCCACAAAATACTTCCATTTCTTTGCTTCACACTGACATGCTATCCACAAACTCATGTCACGAATCACATCATGCATCTTTATACCCCAATCATCTACTTCTTCCAATAAACATGCACGACTGAGACAACCAATAATGTGGTAGCCTTGATTTCGAGCTTGACTTGTGTAGTTATGTTCATCCATGTTCCTCCATAAATCCTTCTCCTATCTAGCGATCTATAAGCATTTCTTTATCAATTTGACAATCTTCAGGGAACAAACTACAGTATAAAGGGCAAGATCTAACCATGTCATTTGGCAAACTATCAAAACTGAGTCTTAGAAGTTTATATACCTTTTCATCCATGTCTTCAAAAACAGAATTAGCTGATGATCTCCTCAACACTTCAATTGCATATTTCCATTCTCCAGGTGTCTTCCAGGAAGCCGTGGAACGACCTATGGTGATGAGTGCAAGAGGTAGTCCTCCGCATTCTTTAGCCACTTGTTGAGCTAGCTCAGGAATATCTGGATGACTATCAAGGGTATCTTTACCAACATGCTCCTCAAACAATTTCCAAGCCTTTTTTTCTGCCAAACATGGCACTTCGATCTTTTTGTGAGCTCCCATTCGACCACACATGTCCAAAGAACGAGTTGTAAAAATTAGTTTGGAACCATTTGCTTGAGTCGAGGGAGGTATCCCTACCTCGGATAAGTCAACTCTTTCCCATATATCATCTAACAACAATACAAATTTCATTTCTCTCAAAACTCTAAAGATGTCTAAAGCTTTCTCTTCAGTAGTTTTATCATTCCAGGTTTCATTACAGAGGCCAATCCTCTTTGCAATGTCATCTTAGACCCTTCTGTAAGATCTGATTCTACACTACTGTAGACCCAAATTTCATAAAATTGATAATGTAAATGAAGTAAATATTTAATATTCATTTTCACTTGGATGAAAAACTCCTTAACTTGAGATGTGCATGGAAGAATGTCGGTGAAATAATGTGTGGGCGAGGATGTCGAACAGCTCACCAATGGGCGAGCAAAGACAGCTGATCGCCAATGGGCGAGCAGATTGCCAACGATGATGGCGAGGGTGAATAGAGAGTTCGCCCAAATGGAGCGAGGGCGAGAAGGTTAGTTCGCCCAAGGCTGGCGAGGGCTCCTGATCGCCCATACGGATTTAGAAAAAGTAAAAGCTAAATAAAAGTGAAAATTTGTGGGAAATTATGGCAATGTGGTGAGTAGAACAATATAAGGTGATCGCCAACAATATGACAATTTCTGGAATCACCAAACCTTTATGTGATAGCCAAGAAAGGAAATTATCTCGTAAATTTCAAATATTGAGTTGGCAAACAAAGTCAATAACATGTGGGAAGAAAAGAGTTCTACTTGACTTCTTTTACTACGATAGTCTTCATGAAATTAAGGCAATGTATGAAAGCATTAAATGAAGGTATGAAAGGGATTAATGGCTAGAGGACAAAATGAAGAAAAGAATGAGGAGTTAGCCAATCAACGTTGGCTGGAAGGGAATTGGCATGGAGAAGACAAGAAAAGAAAAGGGAAAAGTCAAGGAAAGGGGCGGCAGTGGACTTCTTGCCACTTGCTTCTCGACAATGGAAATAAGCAATAAATGGCAAGTGAGATTAGTCAAAAAACGAGATTTACTTTACACCGTTCCTTTTTGCTGCAGTTTCTTTGGTTTTTAATGCACGAAATGATGAGAGAAACGTGATAAGGAAACAGGTGGTAGTTTCTAACAGGATCAACATAGCTATAAGGAGGCCCCATGGGGGAAAAATCGATGGAAGCAACTTCACCTTCTCCAGAAAACCTCCTCGCCAGTCTGTTTTCACCTGCATGCTCACAAGTAATTCTTCCGTTTCTTTCATATAGGAACCATGAAAACATCAATTTTAGTTAGGCAAACCCTTCTGTAGTGTTGAAAAGCCAGGGAACAAGAGAAACAAAGCTAAGGGAGGCAAGAAAATATTTTGTTTTTGGAAGAACAACTGGGTTAAGGTGAGTTCCATAATTTCTATGGTTTCCTTGATATTCAATACTGGATTTCTATGTTTTATAACGTAATAAACATAGATGTAGCCTTGTTTTAGCTAAACCTTACTAGAATATATAAGAACTAGAATAAGGTGTAGTCTGAATCGAGAATAGACAATGAAAATACTGGAAATAATGATAACGGGCGAGCTCAGTGAGTTTGGGCGAGCCCGTCTCTGAGTTGAAGAGCGGGCGAACTCACACTTAAGCCATGAGTAGCGAACTAAATTGCAAAAGCATAACCACTCGAATTGATTGGGCGAGCTCCCATGATGGGTGAACTCCCACAAATAAGTCATAAATGCGAGAATGTTGGGCGAGCTCGCTAATGTGAGTCAATCAAGGAAGGTTAAGCTCTGTTGGGCGAATGGCGAGCCCTTGTGGGAGAGCTGGAGATTAATCTCAAAGCTCGCCAAAGTAAATTAGGAAAATAATTCAAAAAGAAAATATTAATGGAATTACTATTTTACCTTGCAGCCGGGAAGTGAGATTGATATGGCGAACGGAAAGCAAGGCTGCATCAGACGAGGTAAGGGAGCTGTGTGTGAAAAGAATGCATGTCCTGTGGAGTTAATTTTATGAAAATTACCGAGAAATGGTTTTGGTTTATGACATGCATATTATTTTGATAAATTGCCTTGTTGTTGGGCTAACTGGTAAGGGCGGGCGAGTTGACCCTTTGCTATGTTTTGGGCGAAGAGCCCCTCCTGTGATATTTTTATCGGGCGAGTGACTTTGTTCTAAGTAAAACTTGGGCGAGTCTTTTTATGTTCTTCTGGGTGAGTACCATGTTTTAAAAAGAAAATCCGGGCGAGCCATTGTGGGCGGACCCGTTTCAATGTTGTTTATGGGCGGGCGAATAGCTTTTCATAAAATGGGCGAGTTGATCTTGAGTTCGCTGCAATTGGGCGAGTTGACCACGGCAATTGTTGCATTGGGCGAGTTGACCATGGTCAATGCCAGTTGGGCGAACTGACATGGGCGAGCCATTGAGGGCAAGCCAGTTTTACTTGTTTTCAAAGTAAAGGTTGGCGGGCGAACAGAAGTTCACCGCACTGGACTAGTTAACCATGGGCGAGCCAGATTGGGCGAGCTTACCATGGGCGACCAGATTTCAATTTATATTCTCTATGAAAATAAGAATAATACCTTTTTGAAATTATTAATTATTTAAATGAATTAAATGAGTTTCTTTAAAGGTATTTTTAGCTATGATTTTGAGACTTTAGGCCCCTAGTTTCATGCATTGTTACGAGTTATAAGGCTGATGGACCCGCCAAGTCATCAGTGGTCTCGAGGTCACTTGGCAAGTGGACCCCGAGGACCACCCATAGATTGTGGCCATAGATCTACTGTATCCCTATTGGGATGATTATGCCGTTCTCGCAAGGGGGAGGGGGAACGAT
This sequence comes from Heritiera littoralis, assembly GCA_031772115.1. NCBI lineage: Eukaryota > Viridiplantae > Streptophyta > Magnoliopsida > Malvales > Malvaceae > Heritiera > Heritiera littoralis. Next base: position 7,123,008 of record JAPDPK010000028.1, read on the forward strand.
GATAGCATGATTTCTTTATAGGGTGATGCCTAGTCTCAACTTGTTAACTTTTGTTTACAGAGAGGATTTGTTAAATCCTATTCACTGTTTATTACATGATATTGTAACCTGTTTTCTATATCCACTGGGTTTACTATTAAGAAAGATAAAAGTTTTGGGGAATAAAGTTTGATTTGTGTACATCTTCCTTACTGAGCATGTTATCGCTCACCCCTTATTTTCCACTCCACAGATTGTTGATTTTAGATTAAAAGAATTACCTTCCCGAGATTATCGACTGCTAGCAAGTATTCGATATCAAAGGTATATTATTTAATTTATATATTCAGAAAAATTGTACAGTACTACTTTAAATAGAAGGGAATGTATATGCATCTTAGTACAAGTAATAAGAGTTCTAATTTAAATTGTTAATTGTGTTAAGCATCACAGACAGCCCAACCGGTAAGTAAGTGGAGTTTATAAGTAAATATTATGTTATATAGTAGATTTGGGATATTACACCTTCCAATATAAAATCCTTTAGACACCACTAACCAAATAACCATATCAAATCCACCACAAGAAACACCAATCTTGTTGTTGATTTCAGTCAAGAGCCTAGTCTTGCCAACTCCACCAACGCCATATAAGCCAATAATGCCCATATCTCTTTCTTCAATGTTACTCCAGACCTCATCGAGCATGGATTCCAAGCCCACGGTAGAGTCACTCAGTCTTTCAACCATCGAAGCTACAGGTACCTTTGTAGCTACTCCTTCAAAAGTTCCTTTTGTCATTAGACCCTCAACATTATGGAGTCTTTTGGCCACTAATTTGCTAAATTTGAGGGTAGATATGCAATTCTTGGAACAACAGCCTCCCAAATGTAATTTCTTGATTTGTTCAGGACCTTCTTTAAGCAGTGCATCAACTTTATCTATCATAGTTTGGGAACTTGAAAGCCATCCTTGAAATTCGTTGAAGCATCCCAAATTTTGTAGTTCAGTGACGTCCAGCGTCATCACATCTTTCCTTCGGTTCTTCAATTCCTCCAATGCTTTATCCAAGTCAGCAAGGTTTTCTGTAAGACGAGATTCGTAGGTTGCTTGTCTAGCAACACAATCCCAGTAGCGGGTGATTATGGTATCGCATGACAGTTGAATCGAGAAAATATTTCCCATGTAGGTTATGGTAGATCTAAAGGAAGAGTTTAGACTTCTTGAACAGAGAGAGGCAAAAGAGTGATTGATGAAAAGGAGAAAGCAGAAGGAGCAAAAGAATAAGATGTCTACAGATTTTTTTTTTTTGTCTGATTGGTCAGTTCTTTTGAAATTTCATTGTAGTGTGATTATTCATTTTTTAACAGCTCAATGAGATGCATATTGTCTATTGAACCCAATCTTTGGCATCAAACAGGAAATGCAAAGACTTGAAAAACACCCTAATGTAGTCATTACAGGGAGTACTGTTTAGCAATGAAATCCTTTTGGTGTAACCCTGCTTACTCCCCAACCGACGGCTATAATGTTCTCGGGGGTTAAAAGGGAGAATAAATTTCGTTCCCTGGTAGAACAGATGAGCCGAATAGGCTCACCAAAATGGTCCTTTAAGGAATCTAAGCTAAATCTTTCTGAATGCTTCGAGTGATCGCTAGTATCACGATTTCATCTAGTGTGGATTCTCAAATCAGTTGGAATCTCAACAACCACCCACTCGCTCTCAAAATTGTGCAATTTATTAGGAATGTCTGAAAAGATTTTATTGTGAAACCCGTCAACTTTCAACCTCTGAAGGGAAAATGTAACTAGTCCTTTTAGCCCGTGAACTCTGAAAAGGCACTCAAAAAAGGGACGGTAGGAACGATGCCTAAACTATGGCATACTACCGAAAATCCTACTAATTGAGCCCAAGCGTGAGGATGAAGTTAACATGGGACTATGTCTTTATACCTAAGGAATGCTAGACCAAACTCCGATAATGGAAAACGAAAGTCTAAGACTTAAGATGCCTTATGAACAGCCACGACACTCCTAACCAAATCGAGTGAAAGTTCCCTATCAGTGGGAAGTCTATATTGGTAACCGAAAGGAAGGGGAAAACAGGTGTTGATCTCTTCTAAATCCGCGCTTGACAACTTACACTCAACACCTCCCCTTCTCAATGTGTTTGCCTGTACATTGAGAAGACATGGTCAAGGGTTAAATGTGAGATGAAACAAGAAAACAGGCTGCAGGCGGTAGACCTAAGGGTTTGCGGGAGACCTAAGCGTTAGGCGAAAGACCTAAGTACGCGGGAGACCTAAGCGTTAGGCGAAAGACTCAAGTACGGGGGAGACCTAAGCACTATGTGAGAGACTAGACTCATGCGAGAGACTTAGGGCAAGAACGAGAGATAGCAAAATGAAAGCGACAAGTGGTACACTTACTGTGACAGTGATGAGCGAGAGCTTCTGTATGAGGGCGAAAGACTATATGATGTGGCAAACTGTGTTTGTGGGAGAGCTAAAAACATGTGACAAAGTGCTAGTACAAAGGTTTTCCTTACTCGATCTCGTCGGACTCCTGCTGCTTTTATAGCTGCGGCAGGGAATACCAAACGTCGTGCCAAATAACACCTCCTGCAGAACTGGACTTTTTTCACATGTAAAAATACTAGAAAAACAACAACAAATAAGGAAAAGACTGCAACGTCCCATATCTAAGTATTTATACTCTCTTTATTGGAAAAATCCAATAAGAGAGTGGGGAGCAATTGATAGGGCAAAAGTCTATTTACACTGGGCTAAAGCCCAATCACCAAAGAGCCCGCCACATGACGGAAGCTTATTGGACTACGTGGCGTTCGACGAGAGATAGCCCCAGGAAGCATAGGACCCTCTCGACCTGTGACAGGGCCTCTGTCGCTACGACAGAGGTCCAAATATCTATCGCTGGAGCCTGTTGCATTGGACACTGGCACATGTTTATTCTCCCGCGTGTGGTGATAGACTTCTCCCACTCTTATGTGTCGCATCAATTCTACAGTCTCTCGCCGAGCGACAGATCTATGCCTCCATCCGAAATTGGTGATGTTTGTGTTGTATTCGGATACAAACTCTTCAAAAGACAGAATCTCCCTCCAAGTAATTACTCTACGATATTTGCCTATAAATAGGCCATAGGTATTATTTTACTCCCTAGTTTTTGACTATTGGCTTTTATATTTTCCAATACTGAAGAATCTTTGGTTGACTTAAGCATCGGAGTGCCTACGTAGGGAACCACCCCCTGCATTCCTCTGACTTTTCCTCTTTTACGGAGCCTTTTTGGAGACACGTGGAGAAGAAGGATAGATATTGACGTCAACAAGCATTTATTATTGTTTTGAGCAACAACAATAGTAAATAGCGTTCGACATGAATCTTAAAACTAAAATCAAAAACAAGAAAAGATAATAAAGAAAGAAAGAGCAATTTTACAAATTATCTGACTTTTAATTTGTTAACTCATGATGTATATAAATACTGATTTAAAGATAATTATATAATAATGATTGAGATTGAGATTGAAAAAATAAACTGTATTCATTAGTTTATTTTCGGTTAGCACTAACATTTATTCTATCGGTTGCCACTACCATAATAATAACGCATTTTTAATAATGAATATATTGACACTTGTTTGCAAAAGGAAGGAAAGATACCCAAGGGTTGTGGCTCAGTTGGCAACGCAGGCTGAGTTTGTGGGAAGAGCTCTCGGGTTCGACTCCCATTAAACACATCTTTGGAGAGGGGTGAAGAGTCTTAACTGTGACTAAACCCTGAACAGGATTAATCTCAGACCGTTAAAACAGATCAGTATACCTGTGGTTTACACCAAAAAAGGAAGGAAAGATTAATGATTGAATGATAGATTAATTGTTTACCTTGAAAAAAATATATTCACAAAATATAAAATCATGTCAAATGAAATTGAAATTTTTTCATAATTTGATATATTTAAACGAAACCCCTACTAAAAAAAATTTCTAGCGCCACCACGAGCTGGTGTGCTACGTAAGGCAATCATATAAGGTTTTCTATGATTGAAATTTCATTCACAGTAAAGAACTAGGAAAAAACATGTTACAAATACAAAATATAATCAGTTTTCCAATAAACAATCATCTCAAAGATTACAGTAATTGAGCATTGATTGTCACATCTCGTGACCACATTTTTCTATACATTTTATATGGTTGGGCTGTCTATGATACTTTACTTTTCATATTCATTTAACTATTAACTATAAAATTAGTAATATCAATTACATCCCGTACCTTAATTCTTAAGAAAGTAGTACTGAAAGTAAGTCTAAATACAGAAAATAAATGATCATACCTCATATTATAAATCAAACTGTCGCAATGTCTCCAAATGCGCAGCTCAGAATCCTCAGATGTCAGATCTCACAGTCATCGAAAATCTAAAATGTTAAAATTGGGGAGTGAGCAAATCATGGCTCAGTAAGAAAGTTATATGTAACACTTGATATTCAGCTACCTATATGCTGAAAATAATTTTTCACTTTCTTTAAATCTTTCTAGAGGCTCTAGGCTCACTTGTAGGAAGGATACTACAGTCGGCTAGGGATCCGGATGGAGTAAGGCAGGTATTTTAGAATACCTGTCTTGTCCCGGAACCTAGAAGCAACTGTAGAGAATAATCGTTTTTTTTTATATTCAAATCCCAGTAAAACATTAAATATTCACGTGATAAAACACTTAAGTAAATAAATAAGGAATTAATGTTCCTTTCACAAATACTCATTTCCACACTTGTAAAACACCGTATAATATTTAGTTCAACACGTAAAATATCAAAAGCTCAGTAGCTGTAGATAATTTAGTACCAGCAAAAGTTCAGTGAAAAGTACAATCATCAGTACAGTATCATGGAGACTAGGCAACACCCTAAATATATCATGCTATAATATCATCCCAAATAGGGGAAACACATGAGATCTATGGCCATAGTCTATAGGGTCCACGGTATGCACTGATCAGGTGTACACTAGGACGCTGATAATAGGATCAGTATCTATCAGCACTAACACGTGACACGTGAGCATGATATGGGGCCTAACAGTCTCAAAACAGTAAACACGTGATATAAACCCCATTTATGAAATCAATTTCATTGAATATAAGTTCAATCAATCCATAGATATTCATAAGGAAAATATTTTCATCTTATGAATAACAATTTATATTTATATTCATACTAGGGTAATCACTCCCAAAAATGTTCTGAATATTATAGAATAGTATAAATCACATTTTACATACGGTGAAAACAGTTTATAAAATAATCACACTGTAAAATAAATCTCATGACTATTTCTTTTTCATCGTAAAACATTTACGCATGCTTTTTCGTGATTTCTATCCAAAACATGGTTTTCAAAGTTATCAGAATTCAAATCAATTATTTTTACGATTTATGAAAAAATAAAATATTTATTTTCCAAATTCAATAATCCCGTCACCATGTTTTCCTCTATAAACACGTGTAGAGACCTTCTAGTCTCAAAATAATAGTTTTCATCATTACTTAACCTTTATGAAATTTAAATATTTAATTATTTTCATAATTGAAACCATAAAGGTTTTATATGAAATCAAGTGAATATTTAAGAAATATTTATAAAATATTCACTTGGGTCCTTTTCATTTTCCATCTCGTTTCACGTGAAATATCACCTATCGAAAGAATTTTCGGTGATTTTATTTCCACACTTCTCGAAAACATGACTATTTTAAAATTAAACTTCCATATATTCATGTTTTATGAAAAATAATTGATTTCTCGATTTTCGTGACTAAAAATCATTTCTCGTGAAATAAAATCATTTATTATGATTTTCGGTAATTTTCGGCAGTATAACGGTTGCCTATTGGCTAGCCTCCTGCACGAAAAATACAGTTTATATTTTCAACCGGTAAATCACCACAATTTTCCAACCAATCATTATCAATAGCATTTATAAAATTAAATGCATATTTAAAACATGCATACTAAATATCCTTACAGGCTACACATGCCTCCCTTACCTGACCCGGGTCGGCGACTGCCTCATTACGTCGCTCCCGTGTTCACCTCTCCCGATTCCATCGTTTTGGTTATCGAGGATGGTTTTTCTGAAATTAAAATTCTAAAATTTAGAATTTTTCTAAATAATTTATTAAATTTATTCAAAATTCATTTTTCGGAATTCTTACCGAATTTTCGTAATTTTCGAGTTTTCGAATTTCCCAGGATTTTTCGTAATTTTCGAAATTTCCCAATTCCGAAAATTTCTCTTTTTCTCTCTTTCTTTTCTTTCTTTTTCTTTTCTTTTCTTGTTCTTTTTCCTTTTTCTTTTCTTTTTCTTTTTCCTTTCCCAGCCGAACCGGTCACCTCCCCTCACCGCCGGTTCTTCTTTGACGGCAGGTTCTCCAGAGGTTCGGTGGCCCTTCAGTTGGCCGGCGTCAAGGCGAACCTGGATCTGGCCTCCGTTCATCCCGAATCGATGGCACGACGGCAGATCTAGCGACGGAAGGTTCGGTTTCTTCTCCTCATCGTTCCTCCTCCCTCGGTCGTCATTGGCCTCAACGGTGGCTCCCTCCTTCTTCCCCTCACCTCCGTCGAGGTTCGAGTGGTGGTGGCGGCAGCCAAATCAGCCGGCACTGCCGATTTCTCTCTTCCTCCTTCGATTTTTCCTTCCCGATTTTCTCTCGATTTTCCCTCTTTTTCCGTTTCGGGCTACCACCGATCACCTTCCTCTTCTTTCTCCTTCACCGACGACGCCCTCCCTTGCCTTCTCTCTCTTTTGTCCGACCGACCACCATCGGCCTCCATCGAGGAAGAATCGAGATTCTTCCCGATTCTTTCCTTTCAATATTTTTTTGTTTATATTTAATATAATTATACACATATAATTATATTTATAAACTATATATTAAACATATATTATACTTATAATATAATACATATAATATTATTATATATTGTATAGTACTATATATTTTATATATAAAGATATATATTTTGTGTATTACAAAATATATATATATGTATATTTATATACTTTAAAAATAAATAACCTTTATATATATATATATATTATACCACAATATATATTGTATTTACAATATATAATTATCCAACCTTTAATGTAAAATAATATTTACATTCTCATAAATGTATATATTTACATATACATAAAATATACATATGTACTATTTAAATTTATGAAATAGTATATATTCATATATATACTAATGTATAATAATATATACTATATATCATTTAAGTACATATGTATTTGTATAAAAATACATTTACATAATATATAATTATATAATTATATATTATTTTCATTTTTTATTTTCTTATTTAATTTGGATTTCTATTTATCTAAATTAAATTTTCTCTCTTCTTTATTTTTCCGAATTTCTACGTATTCTTATTTCCACTTATCTATTTTCTTCAATATTAATTTTCAATATTAATAATTTTCAAAAATGTAAAAATTTAGGGTTATCACATTGATGATGTCTAAGTCTTTCACAATCAGATTAAAAGCAGCCGACAATTGAGCATCGTTGCAGTTTTTTCTAAGATTATGTTCTGTTGTACTCAAAAAGCAAGGATAACAACACAAAACATTATCTTGCACCACATCTACATTAATTTTAAAAATAAGGAGATTTTTGTGGAATCATACTTATTACAACCAACATCACAGATTTTTTTAACAAGCTTCATGATATATTAACGGTTGAAAATAATCCTCAAAAGTATATTTACTCCATTGACATTTGATATAGAATATATTTTTACCTCCTTTTAATTTGAAGAAAACCTTCTTATCCTTTTGGATTTGATAAAAAAGTACAATATTTTTAAATGAAAAGATAAATATACCGTCTGTTAATTATTAATCACCGTTATTTCTCAATTTATTTTTGCTTTTTATTATTATTTTTTCTTTTACCCAAGTTCCTTTTTTACCTATAAAGTAATTAGAATTTAACTAGTTTTAAAATTATATTTAATTAAAAAATATTTTTAAATAGATAATTAAAAAGAGAGAAAAAGAATAATAAAATAAAAATAGAATTATGATAATAAAATTAATCATAATATAAATTAAAATAGGAAAAATCATTAATTTTAGGGTTTCAACAATGAAAAAATTAGTTGCAAAACTAAAAACTTGAGTTGTAATAATGGAAACTTTTGATGTTAAAATATTTCACAAAGAATTTTAATATTATTCAATGAGATCTCGTTCAAAGAAGCAGCTAGATTTTAAAAATTTTAGCTTCTGAGCTCAGCCAAAAACATTATACTTAATTATAATCATATAATCATATTAAAATTAGTTTCATGTCGCAATTAGGAATGTAAACGGATCGTGTACCCGCTAATTTTGGGATACCCTAACCCGAATCCGATTAGAATATATAAAACCCGAACCCGATTAACTACCCGTTTATTTTGATTTGTGTTACCCTAATCCTAACCCTATAAAATAAAAAATACCCATTTAACTACCCGAACCCTTTAAATACCCGTTTATTAAGTCAAAGTATGACTTTCAAATTTAAATTTAAAATCAATTTTGGAATAATTTATTTAAAAAATTAAGTTAATAAATTTAATTTAACTAATAAATATAAATTAAACTTAAAAGTCATAATTATGATATTTGATGAATTAATTTAATTAAATACAATATTAATAATAAATAATTTATACATAAAAAATATAAATATCATATTAATTAATTATTATTTCTAATCGGGTTCGGGTAGCGGGTACCCTAAGGTAACTACCCGAACCCTACCCTAACCCGTGACGGATAGTAATTTTACTACCCGAACCCTATCCGAACCCGATTATATACTACCCTAATCCTACTTAATCGGGACGGGTAGTGTCGGGTACCCGTTTATAGGATACCCATTGCCATCCCTATTCCCCAACAGGCCCATAAAGAAAAAAAAAAAGAAAAACTAATTCATAATTATAAAGCATTTACTATCAGATGTAACAGTTTCACTATATATGGTGAATGAAATGGTTACTTTGTAAGAGCATATATCATTTCATTTAAATAATGTCTGGTAATCACATTATTAAAAAAAATTAAGTATTTAAGATGGTGATATATTTTCTTTAAAAATATTTAAAAAATAAAAAAAATGATGGTATGTATAACTACATTAATTTTTTGTATAATCTTAAATTTCAAAAAAATAAATAAAAGGATCAATAATTTAAACTTGCCATCTGATGCCATCTCTCATACACTAGCAAATTCTAGTAGTAGTTTTCGTCGCATCAAAAAAGTGAACCAAATAATTTTTTCAATATTAAACGATGAGTATCTATCTTAATAAATTTGTTAATAATCTTACTAATAAATTATTGATTTTTTTAATAATATAATTGCTTTACACAATTAGAATTAAAGTGATATATTAAATAATCTAAAATGATTTGCTTTTCTTGCAATGGTGTGAATTAGCTGTAGTTAAGTGAAACAGTGAACAAGGCTGTAGCAGTTCAAGTCCAAGTCGTCATTGGAAAGACCAACATAGTTATAAGGCCAACAGTGAATAGGGCCGTCCTTGCGCTTCGTTCTCTTTTTTAGACAAAGTAATGACAATGGATTGAAAGCCACTACCGGCATTCACCGAAAAAAAGGAAAAGCCGCTGCCTAAGATTCTCTTTATTCCACCTTTTTCTTATAAAAAAATTTCTATACTTATTGACTCTTAAATCACTCAATTATCGTAGTCAATAAACAGCCTAAATAATATTCTTTCGGGTATCATTTTTATTTTTATTTTTATTTTTACTTTTATTAAAATACCCTATTGTATTCTGTAGATACTTGATTTTGGAAAAACTAATATTTGATTCATACTATAAGTGAAAGACAACCTCTTCTTAGAATAAATACTTCACAAGAATAACTTCTTCAGAAGAGCTTCTATACAAGAACAACCTCTTCTCAGAAGAGCTCATTACTTCTAGAAGAACTCATTCACAGAATAGCTCTTCCCAGAACAGCTCTGCTCGGAACAACTCTTTACAGAACAACCTGTTCTCAGAATAACTCATTTAAAGAACAGCACTTTCAAGAAGAAGTGAAGATAACTCCGGAATAAGGCAGGGTTCTTGAGTTATCTTCACTATTGTGATGTCCTGGAGAGTTTGGCTTGGTGAATCAGATATGGAGATAGTTAAGAGTTCTTCTCTTAACCTTTCTCTGAAGTTTGAGTGCTCTTCCATGTTTCTTTCAGTACACCTTCTCCCAAAGCCTGAGTGCTCTTCCCTACTTCTTTCAATACACTTTCTCCCAAAGTATAACTTCCATTAGACAAAGCATTAATGCTTTGTAACCGCCAATCCTCATTATTACGATATTAATAGCAGAGATATGTAACTCCCATTCTCTATTCCTATATATATAGGAGTTCTTGCTACCAGAAGGGGGACTTTTGGGCAATTCAGCTACACAGCCTTGTTCTCAGCCTTGCTCAGCCTTCTACCGCCACCTGCCGCTGCACTCATTCTTCAGGGTCTGCTCCAGTCTTCCTCTCCGCCGCCTCCTGGCACACCCTGTTCTACTGGTTTGCAACGTTTCCTCTCCACCACAAAAGAACCCATCTACATTTTGGCGACTCCACTGGGGAGGAGTGATTGCATTGAGTAGAACATCTTCAACTTTCACTTTGCCGGAAAACATGGAGAGCTCTACTGGAAATCAGGATGCTCAAGCCCCTGCCTACATTCAAGAGTTGATGAAGATGATCCAAGCTTCTCAAGAAAAAATGCAAAAGTTGGAAGACATTATCTCCCAACTCACATCTTCCAATGCCACAACTTTTCAAGTTCAACCTGTCACTCATGTTACTGCCGGGAATGAGAACACTCCTACTGGCAATAGGGGAAACTCAACTGATGCACCTGGTTTTGGAGGTGTTGAAAACATTGGTGCAAATATCACCACTGCTGCTAGAACCTCTATTATGACTCTTCCTTCAGCCACAGCTCAAGGCTTTGTGACAAAAGAAGAACTTCAAAGGCTGCTGGAAGAGAAGAACAAGATTTTAAGTTTTTCTAAATTTGATCTCAAGTTGCCTTACCCTGCTAGTGTGGCTGTTAAGCCATATCCCAAGGACTACACTAGTCCTAAGTTTAAGCAATCCAATGGCAAGACTGGAGATGCTCATGAGCATGTCATGAAATTTATAGAAACTCTTGGTGTAGCTGGATTGGATAAGGATTTGAAGTAAGGAATTTTCCAAGTCTTTTACTGAAAAAGTGTATAGCTAATATGTTAATCTTATTCATGGCTCTATAGAATTTTGGAGCTAGATGTATAAGATGTTTGGAGAAAAGTTCTTTTCTACTCGAGAAAAAGTTACTCTTATTGATCTAGGGAGAGAGCATCAAAATTCACGTGAAGATCTCATGGAGTATATCCAACGTCTTAGAGAAAGAATGTTAGACATTCAAGACTCACTTGATGAGAAAGAATTAGTGAAAGTATGTATCCAAAATATGCTTGATGAGTGTAGAGTTTACCTAAAAAATCTACCTCTTCCAACCTTTGCTACTTTACTTGAAGCTGCAAGAGGAACTAATAATATAGTTCTTAATCAAGGAGAAGATAATTGTCTTACTCAAAGGAATGCTCCTATAGTGAATGCAATTCAAAGAAAGAAAAAAAAAAAGAGGATCTTCTCATCCTAACATGCATCTTGGAAGAGATAATCTAAGAAGAAGACAAGATGATGATGTTGACTTTCCACCATTCTTAGTTCCATTGGACAGAGTGAAAGCACTTTTCCAAGAATGGATTGGAGAAATGTAAATCCACCTTATGTTTCACAACTACCAACAACAGAAGAAAAGTCTAATCCAAAGTATTGTGTTGAATCTACTTTCGCTGATTTTAAGTTGAGATATATTATCTCCTTAATATATATTGGAGTTTGATCACTTTCTTTTTAGGTTGAGAACTCTTCTCCCCAATATGAAATTGAGATTTACTCATTGGCCGCAGCTCTATCGCTTATTATTTGGCCACAACTCTATCGCTTATACTTATAGCCGCAGCTTTATCGCTCATATCTTGGCTATGCTTTACTACTTATAATCCAGCCGCAGCTTTATCGCTCATATTTTGGCTGAGAGACTTGCAAATCATATATTGACCGCAGCTTTAACGCTTATCTAAAAGGATTGAATCAATCTCCTTAATATTGAGTTGAAAGATAATCTCTCCTTGATGTAAAGTTGAGAAAGGTTCTCCTTGGTCGCATATATACATACAAACTATTCTCTAAAGAGAATTCAATCGTTGTGATCTTGCATCACTTCCATTAATTTCATATGCAAAAATTCTTCCATTAGATGAGTTGAACTTTGTGATCTTACACTTCACTTAAGAAAAGTTGAATACTACGACTCCTCACGTCACTTCTGCTAATTTACTACAAAAGAATCTTTTCTCTTATTTGCAGGAGTACAGGCAACACAAGAAGAATGTTCATAATTGACTACTGCCACAATGTGTGAAGAATACCTATAAGAAATCGAAAGCATTATCCAGATAAATATCTATTCATAAGCATACACAGTAGTCTTCTTCTTCTTCTTTCAAAAAAAATAATAATAATAAAATACTTCTTAATAGGAGCTTGTAGGAATTATCCTGGTAGCTTGCAGGATTAATCTCGTAAGCAACACACAACAAGAGGCTGTAGCACATGTAGCTTGTTGCTAGGCAAAACTAGTAGAACAAGTTAGAATGGCAGAACCTCCTTAAATAAAAGAAAAAAAAAGCACTGCTCTGAGCAAAGAAATTCTTAGAGTTCAAACTTCAAAGTAGATGTAATGATGTACATTCATTTCAGCCTGTAAAGCCATGTCAATGACAATCCAAAAAAAAAAGCAAAGAAAAGCAAGATTTACTGTTGATAAATAAAGCAATGAAAGTACCAATATTATTGCAAGAGATCAGAAAAATCCTAAAACAAAGAAATATTAAAACAAAATTGCAACAAAAGAAAACAAATATCTAATTAGCTACATAGCTCCAAAGAGAAGAATTACTACTACTAAACTCTGAAAAAGAATCTAACTTCTGCAGCAACTCAGCTTGATGATTCTTTAGTGAGGCAATCTCCACTTCTATTTCTTTTAATTGTTCTCCTACCTTCTTCTTCTCAACGTCAATGGAAAGGAAGGCTTTAGCTTTGGAAATGCAAATGTCAATACAATCAAGCCTAAAACCAGCCTTTACTGCATCATCCATAAGTCGCAACATCAACTGTAATTTCTCTAAAGAAATAGAAGACACTGGAACATCAGCAACCAACAAGGCTTTCCCTAACCTATCCAGTATGTAGGAAATAAAATATTCACTTTAGAAGATACAAGAATCCCAAAATTCACCCCCTTTCTGATAGATGACCTCCAAATGCTTCACATACTGAGACTGAACAGAGAAACCATGAAAATCAACTCTAGCTGTAACATTTCCAGAATATGTTCTAAAAGTATCAAGGGTATTAGTAGCTTCCCTGTTCTCTGACACTGGGGGGGAAGAAATAACATCAAGAGCAGTTGTAGCGATAACAGTGTCAGTCTGAACAGGTTGAGCACTTGGAACAGGTTGAGTACTTGGAACAGGATCAACATTTGGAACATCTTCCAAGATAGCAACTTCATCACTCTGAATATCTTCCTCAATTCCATTAAAGAAATCATCAGCACTTATGTCGAATAGAGAAGTAGAATTCTCTAGTTGAACATCATCAGCTCCAGAAAAGGCATCATCATCAGACTCTTTAGAATTCATAGAATGCTCGTCACCAGATTCATTGTCATCATCACAAGATGTCTCATCATCATTAACAAATTGCTCCTTTCGAATTGATTTACCCTAAAAAAAAAGTAGGGGAAGATGAGAAAATGACATCAAAAGAGATAGTAAAGAAGAACAAGAAAGAAAAAGAGAACAAGAACAACTTACTTTTCCATGTCTAGTACGTGAAGCAACGATATCAGAAGACTCCTCATCTATCTGATCAACACATTCTTTTCCTTTTCTTCTTGAACATGAAGGGATCAAACGCAATGATATGTCACTTTGAGGAACATCAACAAGAGTAAGGCGTTTTCTAAGATCAGGAAGAGGTATACAAAGAGCTTTCCAATCAAAAATATACTGACCCCAATAAGCTAGCCATCCTGAACTATAATAGCTACCCCTATCAGAAGCTGGTACAACCCAAAGTTTGATCTCCTTACGCTTCTTCTGAACCTCATCAAAAAGAAAATCAGAAACACAAGAAGAGAAGTCTTCATCCAAACGACTAAAAGGGGCACGTGGAATCATTTGATCATATCCAAATTAACGAGCAACTCTACACATCGAGTATACTTCAACAGAACGAGAATCTCTATCCAAGCCTGCATAGGTACTTTCTATCATAAAGGGTAAGATGACAGGATTAGTCCACAAGTAAAACTCAATCTCTTCCTTACTTAATGAAGAAGAACGAGATTGATTCTGAACACCATAATAGGAATCTGGATTACCATACCCATTCTTCTTACGCAAGTAAGGATGCCAAGTGAATTCCTTCATCATATCCAACACCTCAAGAACACATCTCCTTGCACTCTGATTATGCCAAGCCCAAGCTCTATAATTATTCTTAGAAAGAGGTCCAGAAGAAGTCACAGATTGAGAACTTTGATTAGGTATAGGAGCACAAGTACTAAACCTCTCCCATAAACACATTTGAATGAAAGAAACATCAATGTACGTAAGAATTCTATACCGACCAGCTGATTCTTCAGTCTTGGAAGAATATAAATCCAATCTTTTATAAAGAGAACCCAAATAGAAAAGAGCCAGAGAAAAGCGCATACCTTTGGCAATTTTAATAGCTATTGGAATAAGAGCTGGACTAATACCATCATCTGGACATCCTGGGAAGACATGCCTGGCTAACCACATTATTAGTAATGCTTCTAACTCATGCTCAGAATCTGGAAGATCAGGAGAACTACTTTCACATTTTCTAGGTTTGAATTTATGAAAAAATAATCCAATCCAATTAGAGAAACGGGAAGCCTTAGATCTCTCTTTTTGATGTTTGAACAAATCACAGAAGAAACTACGAGTCTTCTCTTCTTCCTCGGACAATTTGATGGAACAAACATTATGTCTCCCCAGACAAAGAAGTTCAAGAAGAACACATAAATCCTCAAGAGTAAAAGTGAATTCTCCCCAAGCAGTAATCATAGTATGAGAAAAAGTACTCCATCGTGCCAAAATAGCACGCCATACATCCATTCTTCCTTCTCTACGAATGCGAAGTTTTAAGGAAACTAGTATAGAATCAAGTACTCCCGCTGAAGATAGAACCTTTACATGAGCAGAATTCTTCATTATCTTATTCACCCAATCTTCCCAACCTTGAACAGGTTGAGAATTAGAACCAAACTTAGTTAGAGACAATGGGAATTCTCCTCGTTCAAACCTAAATTTCAGAATAGACTCGCCCGGAATATGAGTTCTGAAAGTTGATGCTTCAGGACTAATACTTAGCCAAGAATGGCCAACTGGGAGATCAGGATAAGAAGCAATTCGTCTACCACGAACCTGTTTCCAAAAACGATCTTCTCCTCCTTCTCTAATGATCTGATCTGACCAATCTTCAGGAACAGAAGGAAGCGCACGACCTTTTCCAATACGAAGACGCATTTTCTTGTCGACAGGAGCTTCAACATTAGAATCTTCAAAAGTACTATTTTTTCTTTTCTTTACAGGAGCTCGAGCAGCAAGAGAAGGTTGGCCGTATTGAATCTTTGTCATTGGAGAATAGCTACAAGAAATCAACAACACAACCCAGATAAGTATAAATATTTATCAAGATATATATACACACACACACATAAATATATATATATATATATAAAATGAGATAAACCATAAAGAAGAAAATTTAAAATTAAATTACTGTTTTCTCATTTTAAAATAAATAAATAAATAAATAAAATTAATATATATATTTTGCACTTTATTGGCATAGGTACAATGTTTTGTGCACAGTAAAAATGATACATGAACAGTACCCCGCGCAGGAACAGTAATAATACTGCAAGCAGGAACAGTACCCGCTTATGAACAGTATCTGCGCACAGTAACAGTACTGCATAAAAGAACAGTACCTGTGTGCAGTAACAACGATGTTCCTGCACTTTTTTTATTTTATTTAATGATTAAAAAAAAAGACAGCAAAACATAAATAAAAAAATTGATTTCGTTGAACAAATACTTCTTTTTTCTAAATGAATAACACAAATATAAATCAAACAAAAATAAATAAATAAAAAAATGAAGAACACTTACTTTTTTTTTTCAAAGAATAGAAGAATACAAAGAAACTATTATTGCTTAGCTTTAACTTTTGATGTTAGAAAACTTTGAAGAGAAACCTTAGTATTTATAAGACTTAGAGTATCAAGATTTTAATGACAAATATTCAGAATCAAATCTTCTTTAATTATATAAATATGTATATATATATATATTACTTCCACAATCTTTTAAAAGGAAAGTTAAATAAATTTATATTTACATATGATCTTTTCTTTTCTAAAGATTTGAAGCAGTAATATTAATTTTTACAAAAAAAAAGTAAATTAACGGAAAAATTGAAAATAGTATCTACCCAAGAACTTTGAATTTTATTTTTTTGTAAGATTTGAAGTATATATTGTTATTATACCCTGTATTGAAGTTGCTAATAACCATCATTCATAATCAAATCTTTCTTTAATATTTACTTTCCTTTTACAAATATAATATTAAACTCATTTGATTTAACTAATAATAAAAACAATAACTCAGCAAACGACAGGAGCTTCCAAAGCTCCAAAGTGAGCTTTGGAAGCTCTCCAAGTAAAGCTCACGGGATTTAATCCCACGATTTCTCACAAATTGAAGCTCACAGGACAACCCTGTGAGCTATTACATATTGGCTCGTGGCGTGTGATTGTTCTCGCGAGCTGCACAAATAATTATTTATTTTAATATTATTATTATTTCAAAAAAAAACTCTTATTCAATTACATTGTATAATTTAGATGGAGACATGTTTCTAAATTTGTAAAGGATAATATTTTTTTTTATTTTCAAAATTTTTAAGAAACACTTTACTTAGCTGTTCTCAAAATTTTAGAGAAACACTCATTACTTGTTCTCAAAAATTTTAGGGAAAAGCTTTTAGTTGTTCCAAAATTTTACAGAAACACTCTTACCTATCCCCAAATTTTAGAGAAACACTCTATTCACCTATTCTCATAATTTTAGAGAAAAGCTTTTAGCTGTTTCCAAAATTTTAAGGAAACACTTCTTACCTGTTCTCAAAATTTTAAGAAAAAGCTTCTAGCTATTCCAAAAAAAAATTTTAAGGAAAAGCTTCTAACTGTTCCCAAAATTTTAGAGAAAAGCTTTTACCTGTTCTCCAAATTTTAAGGAAAAGCTCCCTATCTGTTCCCAAAATTTTAGGGAAACGTTCCTATCTGTTCTCAAAATTTTCGAGGAAAGCCTCTAGCTATTCCAAAATTTTAGAGAAAAGCTTTTACCTGTTCTCAAAATTTTAAGGAAAAAACTTCCTACCTATTCCCAAAATTTTAGAGAAACACTTCCAACCTGTTCCTAAAATTTTAGAGAAAAGCTCACACCTGTTCCCAAAATTTTAGGAAAAGCTTCTCACCTATTCCCAAAATTTTAGGAAAAGCTTCTCACCTATTCCCAAAATTTTAGGGAAAAGCTTCTCACCTATTCTCAAAATTTTAGAAAAAAGCTTCTACTTGTTCCCAAAAGTTTTCAGAAAATGCTTTACCTGTTTCCAAAAACTTAAGGAAAAGCTTCTAGCTATTCCAAAATTTTGAGGAAAAGCTTCTCACCTGTTCCCAAAATTTTATAGAAAAGCTTCTTACCTGTTCCCAAAATTTTAGGAAAACACTTTTACTTGTTCTTAAAATTTTAAGGAAACGCTCATTACCTATTCTCAAAATTTCTAGAAAACACTTATTTCTTATTCCAAATTTTTTTTAAAAAAAAAAACCTTTACTCACTTGTTCCCAAAATTTTAGGGAAACGCTTCTCACTTATTCTCAAATTTTCAAGAAACACTCTTCTTATTCTCAAAATTTTACAGAAACGTTATTCTCACTTGTTCCAATTTTTTTTTATCTCCAAAACTCTAAAGAAACACTACTTCTAAATTGTTCTCATTTGTTCTCAATCTATGCATAGAATATTTCTTTTCTTTTGAAATTTCTATGCAGGGGGCAACTCAACATAACCAATTGCTCCATCAAGTAACTATACTGCTAGACAAAATTATTTTATTATGCTAAAAAAAATTCATTTTTATTCTGTTAAGAAAATTTCATTCATCATTAAAATTCATACATGGGCAATAATGAGTCTAACTTAAACAATTTCAATACAAGACAATAAGTTTTTAATAAGAATATCATTTTTTCCAAAGATCCTTTATAATACTAGTGCATGAGAACTTCTTATACTAAGATTTCCCATGCAGGGGGCAAAATGTAGATACTTGATTTTAGAAAAACTAATATTTGCTTCATACTATAAGTGAAAGACAACCTCTTCTTAGAATAAATACTTCACAAGAATAACTTCTTCAAAAGAGCTTCTATACAAGAACAACCTCTTCTCAGAAGAGCTCATTACTTCTAGAAGAACTCATTCACAGAATAGTTCTTCCCAGAACAGCTCTGCTCGGAACAACTCTTTACAGAACAACCTGTTCTCAGAATAACTCATTTAAAGAACAGCACTTTCAAGAAGAAGTGAAGATAACTCCGGAATAGGGCAGGGTTCTTGAGTTATCTTCACTATTGGGATGTCCTGGAGAGTTTGGCTTGGTGGATCAGATATGGAGATAGTTAAGAGTTCTTCTCTTAACCTTTCTCTGAAGTTTGAGTGCTCTTCCATGTTTCTTTCAATACACCTCCTCCCAAAGCCTGAGTGCTCTTCCCTACTTCTTTCAATACACTTTCTCCCAAAGTATAACTTCCATTAGACAAAGCATTAATGCTTTGTAACCGCCAATCCTCATTATTACGATATTAATAGCAGAGATATGTAACTCTCATTCTCTATTCCTATATATATAGGAGTTCTTGCTACCAGAAGGGGGACTTTTGGGCAATTCAGCTACACAGCCTTGTTCTCAGCCTTGCTCAGCCTTCTACCGCCACCTGCTGCTGCACTCATTCTTCAGGATCTGCTCCAGTCTTCCTCTCCGCTGCCTTCTGGCACACCCTGTTCTACTGGTTTGCAACGTTTCCTCTCCACCACAAAAGAAACCATCTACATATTCATTATAAGGGAGTAGTGTTCTGCGATGAAATCCTTGTGGTGTCCGATTTCATAGAGAAACAACTTAGAAGTTGCTTTTAGTATATCATTTTCATCTTTCTATATTTGCAATTTGTAATTCTCTATCATTATTTTTTTTGGTACAGCTATCATTATTTTTTTTATCTCAGAAAATTAGTTTCATTTCTTACATGATAGAGTGAAAAGACGTTACCCAAATACAATTTATCCGGATTGACTAAAAAAAGGGAGAAACGATATGATTTATGCGAATAACACAAGTTAAAAATATTAAATTACCCTAATCATTTTATTTTTTATTTTTTACTTTTCAAACAATAAAAGAGAATTATATAATAATTATATAATTAAAGAGAATATATCACCATCTCAAACAATATAAGTAATTTGGCTCATTTACACTTTTACTCAAGAAAATAAATTTAGAAGGGTTTTATTGTAATTAAGAAATTAAAATAATAATCATTAATCAATGCTTAACAAATATTTGGTAAGAAATCTAGAATAATTCCTTTTCTTTCCTTGCTGGGGGCAAGGGCGGAGCCTCAGGGGCCCAGTGACGGCTCGAGCCACCACCAGCCCACAATGAGAAAAAATAATTTATATTCTATCATGATCAAGAGGTAACATTTTCATTGGATATGGTGTATGAAATAGTTATTTCGTAATAGCAGATAGCATTTCATTCAAATAATGTCTAGTAGTTATATTATTAAAAAACACAAGTCAATTATTTAAGATGGTGATATATTCTCTTTAAAAATATTAAAAAAATAAAAAAATTAAAACGATGGTATGTATAACTACATTTTTTTTTAAAATCTAAAAATTTCACAAAAATAAATAAAAGGACCAATAATTCAAACTTGCCATATGATGCCATCTCCCATATATTAGCAAATTCTAATTATGGTTTTCATTGCATCAAGAAAAATTGAACCGAATAATTTTTTTCAATATTAAACGGTGATTATTTATTTTAATAAGTACATTAATAATTTTAATAATATAATTATCTCAAATAATTAGAATTAAAGCAATATATTAAATAATCTAAAATGATCGGCTCTTTTAATTTTTGCAATGGTGTCAATTAGCTGTTGTCAGGTGAAACAGTGAACAAGGCTGTAGAGTAACTAAAAAAAAAAAAACAAAAGAAAGTGAACATGCAGCACTTCCTGTCTAAGTCGTTGTTGGAAAGACCACCATAGTTTGGCCCAATAAGGCCGGCTGTCAAAATGTTAAAGTGTCCTTGCACTTGAGGAATTTGATCTCTTTTTCAGACAAAGAAAAGACCATGGATTGAAAGCCCCAACCATTACCAAAAAGAAAAAAGAAAAGCCACTAACTAAAATTCTCTTTATTCCACCCTTTTCTTATAAAAAAATATCTATAGTTATTGACTCTTAAGTCACTTTATTGTAGTAGTCAATAAACAGCCTAAATAATGTTCTCTCGGAATCATTTTTATTTTTACTTTTACTTTTATTAAGTACTAATTTGGATGTTCCTGTTGTACTTATTTAATTAATCATTTATAATACAAAATTTTCATATATAAATGTATATAAAAAAATGTCTTAGTAAGAATAGTATTTAAGATCTTAACCCAAAAATGAATACAAGAAATCATCTTTGCCAAAAAAAAAAAAGAAAAACCTTATAAAACCATTTAAGAATCATCGTTTATCTCTTAAAAAAAAAAAGACAGCGTTTATGTTGTCCATATTAATTAGCGGTAGACATGAATTGAAAAACTAAAATCCAAAACAAGAAAAGATAATAAAAGAAAGAATGAGCAATTTCACTAATTATGTGACTTTTAATATTAAAGTTTCGCTAACTCATGATGTTTATAGATACTGATTAAAGATAATCATATAATAATGATTGAGATGTACCAAAAAAATATAATACTGATTTAGATCGAAAAAAATAAACTGCATTCATAAGTTTATTTGTGGTCAGTACTAACATTAATTTTATTGGTTGTTACTATCATAATAATAACATTTTTTAACAATGAATATATTGAAGATTTGTTTGCATAGGGAACGAGAGATTAATGGTTGAATGATAGATTAATTGTTTACATTAAAAAAATATAATTCAAAATATTGATAATAAAATTATCATAAATCGTTTTCAAATTATAAAATCATATCAAATGTAATTTAAATTTTTTCATAATTTAATATATTTAAACACGCTAACTCATGATGTTTATAGATACTGATTAAAGATAATCATATAATAATGATTGAGATGTACCAAAAAAATATAATACTGATTTAGATCGAAAAAAATAAACTGCATTCATAAGTTTATTTGTGGTCAGTACTAACATTAATTTTATTGGTTGTTACTATCATAATAATAACATTTTTTAACAATGAATATATTGAAGATTTGTTTGCATAGGGAACGAGAGATTAATGGTTGAATGATAGATTAATTGTTTACATTAAAAAAATATAATTCAAAATATTGATAATAAAATTATCATAAATCGTTTTCAAATTATAAAATCATATCAAATGTAATTTAAATTTTTTCATAATTTAATATATTTAAACACGCTAACTCATGATGTTTATAGATACTGATTAAAGATAATCATATAATAATGATTGAGATGTACCAAAAAAATATAATACTGATTTAGATCGAAAAAAATAAACTGCATTCATAAGTTTATTTGTGGTCAGTACTAACATTAATTTTATTGGTTGTTACTATCATAATAATAACATTTTTTAACAATGAATATATTGAAGATTTGTTTGCATAGGGAACGAGAGATTAATGGTTGAATGATAGATTAATTGTTTACATTAAAAAAATATAATTCAAAATATTGATAATAAAATTATCATAAATCGTTTTCAAATTATAAAATCATATCAAATGTAATTTAAATTTTTTCATAATTTAATATATTTAAACACGCTAACTCATGATGTTTATAGATACTGATTAAAGATAATCATATAATAATGATTGAGATGTACCAAAAAAATATAATACTGATTTAGATCGAAAAAAATAAACTGCATTCATAAGTTTATTTGTGGTCAGTACTAACATTAATTTTATTGGTTGTTACTATCATAATAATAACATTTTTTAACAATGAATATATTGAAGATTTGTTTGCATAGGGAACGAGAGATTAATGGTTGAATGATAGATTAATTGTTTACATTAAAAAAATATAATTCAAAATATTGATAATAAAATTATCATAAATCGTTTTCAAATTATAAAATCATATCAAATGTAATTTAAATTTTTTCATAATTTAATATATTTAAACACGCTAACTCATGATGTTTATAGATACTGATTAAAGATAATCATATAATAATGATTGAGATGTACCAAAAAAATATAATACTGATTTAGATCGAAAAAAATAAACTGCATTCATAAGTTTATTTGTGGTCAGTACTAACATTAATTTTATTGGTTGTTACTATCATAATAATAACATTTTTTAACAATGAATATATTGAAGATTTGTTTGCATAGGGAACGAGAGATTAATGGTTGAATGATAGATTAATTGTTTACATTAAAAAAATATAATTCAAAATATTGATAATAAAATTATCATAAATCGTTTTCAAATTATAAAATCATATCAAATGTAATTTAAATTTTTTCATAATTTAATATATTTAAACAAAGCCCTCACTAAATAAATTTTTTAACTTCATCGCTGACTAATGGGCTATGTGAGGAAATCATACAAGGCTGTAAGATTTTTTACGATTGAAATTTCATTTACGGGGAAGAACTAGGAAAAATCTTGTTACAAATACAAAATATAATCAGTTTCACAATGAAAAAAAACATCTCAAGGATTACAGTAATCAAGCATTGAAAAAGCAATGTCGTAACACAAAAACATGAAAACACTAACTTGCATCACATCTACATTGGCTTTAAGAATAAGGAGAATCAACTTTAATGGAATCAAACTTATTACAACCAACATCATAGATTTTTTTAACAAGCTTCATGATATATTAATAGTTGAAAATAATCCTCAAGTATATTTACTTCATTGAGATTTGATATAGGATATATTTTATCTCCTTTTTAATTTAAAAAAGACCTTATTATCCTTTGGAATTTTATAAAAATACACTATTTTTAAATGAAAATATAAATATACCATTTGTTAATTATTAATCATTATTATTTCTCTATTTATTTTTGTTTTTTATATCATTTTTTCTTACACTCAAGATCCTTTTTTACCTATAAAGTAATTAGAATTTAACTAGTTTTAAAATTATACTTAATTAAAAATAATTTTAAATAGATAATTAAAAAGAGAGAAAAAGAATAATAAAAATAAAATTGGAATAATGATAATAAGATTAATCATAATAATAAATTAAAAATAGGAAAAATCATTAGATTTTAGGGTTTTACCAATGAAAAATTTAGTTGCAAAAATAAAAATTTGAGTTGTAACAATGGAAACTTTTGTTGTTAAAATATTTCACAAAGAATTTTAATATTATTCAACGAGATCTCGTTTAAAGAAGCAGCTAGATTAAAAGTTTTTAGCTTCTAAGCTCAACCAGAAACATTGTACTTAATTATAATCATATTAAAATTAGTTTCATGTCACAATCATGCATGTAATTTTCCGAATTTGCTCCATAGTCTTGAAATGTGTACTAACATTGCATTTTTCTAGCCAAACAGTGTGTGTATGATTGAGCTTTTGTCCTTTGTGTGGAAGAGGCACAAACTTGGTTTGGCATTCGGTTAGTAACACTAACGAGTGACGGAAGGAATTGTCAAATCTCATTTATTAAAGAAGACTAAGACCTTCATATTTTAGGAAGAAAAGTTGTCAGCGAAGTTACAAAGAACTTCATCGGTAATTGATACAGGCAATTATTTAAAATTCTTGGAGCCCTAAACGTCTTTCTCTGATAATCTACGTATCGTTCCAAGATAATTCCCAACAAGTATGACAACTTACGTTTAGCCCTGCACTAGTTCGTACAGGGCTTTGCACCTGTAGTAGTTTGATCCTAAACGATGAATTTCTAGAGTAATTCTGCAGTAGAAATTAAATTTGGCTAAAAAAATTCTAAAATGCTTTTTGATAAGATTTTGGATCTCCCGCATGATCGAAAAATGATAACAAGTTGAATAAGTATAGTAGATATGATAAGACTAAGAAATGAAACTTTTCTATCATAAAATAAAAAAATGCAAAATGTGATTTCTTAGTCTTTTCTAATGCAAAAATAAAATTTCTTAACTTTTTCTATCTCAAGATTAAGGAATGGAAAATGAGATTTCTTAGTCTTTTCTATCATAATACTAAAGAATGCAAAAATGCAATTTCCCAACATTTTCTATCACAAGATTAAGGAATGCAAAATAAAATTTTCTACCATTTTCTATCACAAGATTAAAGAATACAAAATAAAATTTCCTAGTCTCTCCTATAATAAGACTAAAGAACGCAAAAATGAAATTTCTTAATTAATCTTTTCTATCATAAGATTGAGGAATGCAAAATGAAATTTCCTAATCTTTTCTATCATAAGACTAAAGTATGCAAAAATGAAGTTTCCTAACATTTTCTATCACAAGATTAAGGAATGCAAAATAAGATTTCTTAGTCTTTTTCTATCATAAGAATAAGGAATGCAAAAATGAAATTTCCTAACTTTTTTTATCACAAGATTAAGGGATGCAAAATGAAATTTCTTAGTCTCTTCTATCATAAGACTAAGAAATACAAAAATGGAATTTCTTAATGCTTTCTATCATAAGATTAAGGAATGCAAAATGAGATTTCTTAATCATCGTAACGTATAAGTTCAGGGACCTAATTGTTAAACGTAAGGTTATCGAGTCGCCACCAATCTTTTTTCTTTAACCTAGGTGTGATTGACTATCTATTTGAAAATAATGATAAATACCTTGATCTATGTGCCAAAATTTGGGTTTGGAAGTACGATTACGTGTGGAGAAGGTATTAGCACCCCCCACAATGCCCATCCGATGGACAGTACCAATTAATCATGTTTTATCTTAAGCAATCTTAATTTAAATGGTCTTTTATTCTTAACTAAAATTTTCTTTTTATTATTTAATATTCGATTATCTAATTATTGATATTTTTCTTAGGATATTCTCTAACACTTTGATTGAATTCCCAAGGAAATTTTTTACACTTTGATCGAATTAATTAAGTATTTTACGAAAAATTAGTTAAAATTTGTCCTTTAATTTTAATTTATAAATTTTACATTATTTGCTATTTGATTATTATTTATTGAAATATTGAAGATTTCCTTAATGTTACTCCAACACTTTGATCAAATACACATGGAAATCTTCTCACCTCAAGAGTATTTAAGAAAACACACATGTTTCCTTAAAAAGGCTCTGTCGTCAGATTAATTATGTATTTTTTTATGGAAAAATTTTCTATTTAAGATTTATCTCTTCATAATTTTAATTTACTATTAAATATTATTAATTTTTGTCACATCCCAAGTACACAGTATTTTACACTTTTTACACAATTTTACAACACATGAATAGGTTGGGCTGTCTGTGATATCTTATTTTCCACATTCAATTCACTGAAAGTACATTACCCGTAATTTAATATAATTATCAGGAATAAATATTTACATAATGTATTTTTTAATCCACACTTACATCCTCTAATTTAATGCAATATCGTAGTACTGTAAATCAAAAGTTTGAACATATAGAGTAAAATAATTATACCTCCGGGATTTATGAGCACTGCCTCGGGGTGCTCAACACGCAACCTCTAATCCTCGAACAATATACCTCAAAAGGTCACTAAAATTAATCTGGGGAGATAAAATATTGGAATGAGCAAACCACAACTCAGTAAGAGATTTGTATGCAAATCTTGATACCTCAAAGACTATATGCAGTAAAATCGTTAATTTTCTATTTGTATGCTAGGCACACTAAAAGAAAAGGATACTATAGTCGGTCGGGAAATCCAGATAGAGCATGGAAGGCATTTTGAAATACCTGTTTTGTCCCAAGAACCCAGAGCGACTATAGGGAATAGGAATTTATTTAAATATGATATTAAAATATTTACTGCATATAAAACATCATATGATTAGATAAAACAAGTAGTAAATCATATGAACCACACTAGAAATTTATTTTGATTTCCACCGTTGAAATCAATCACATTTAAACACATGTTTTAATAAACTATATTGTTCACATATTTCATATTAGTGATAAGCATCATAATAAACAGTATATTTCCACATTTCTCACTAAATCCAATAATAACATGTGGAATAATAGTGGAGACCAGGCAACACCTTTATAATATCATGCTATACGTCCCGTAGGGAATAATAGGGTACACGTGAGATCCTTGTAGGGACAGTAAAATAAATATAAAAGATTTATGACCATAGTCTATAGGTGTCCTCGATCGTACACTGAGCAGGTGACAACCGGGACACTGAAGACGGCTCAATGTCAACAGCACAACACATGAAAGGGTACACATGAACACGTGAGCATGATACGGGGCCTAGCAGTCTCAAAACAGTCTTTACTTGGTGATAAAACCTTTACGGAATTTTATAACACATGGCATAATTAAATAAATTCCATAAAGGAAAATATATATTCAAATAATGAATATTAATTTAAAATCATTTATAAAATATTCACTATTTATAATTTCACATCACCGATCTCACAATTCATTGTAAAACACGTTGGATGAATTTTTCATAGTGACACCTTCCCCAAAATCGATGTCAAGAATATTTCATAAATTTTTTTTATAAATGGTTACTATACCGAAAAATATTTATGAAATATTCTTGACACCGATTTTGGTGAAGGTGTCACTATGGAAAATTCATCACATGTGTTTTACAGTGAATTTTGAGATCAGTGATGTGAAATTATAAATCGTGAATATTTTATAAATGATTTTAAATTAATATTCACTATTTGAATATATATATATATATATTTTTTTTCCTTTATGGAATTTATTTAATTATGCCATGTGTTATAAAATTCCGTAAAGGTTTTATCATCGGGTAAAGATTGTTTTGAGACTGCTAGGCCCCATATCATGCTCACGTGTTCATGTGTACCCTTTCATGTGTTGTGCTGTTGACATTGAGCCGTCTTCAGTGTCTCGGTTGTCACTCGCTCAGTGTATGACCGATGACACTTATGGACTAAGGCCATGATCTTTTATATTTATTTTACTATCCCTACAGGGATTTCACTTGTACCCTATTATTCCTTACGGGACGTATAGCATGATATAATGAGGGTATTGCCTGGTCTCCACTATTATTCCATGTGTTATTATTGGATTTAGTAAGAAATGTGGAAATATACTGTTTATTGTGATCTTTTATCGTTGATTTATGAAATATGTGAACTGAACAATATAGTTTATTAATACATGTGTTCAAGTGTAATTGATTTCAATGGTGGAAATCAAAATAGATTTCGAGTGTGGTTCATATGATTTACTACTTATTTTATCTAATCATATGATGTTTTATATGCAGTAAATATTTTAATATCATATTTAAATAAATTCCTATTCCTTATAGTCGCTCTGGGTTTTCGAGACAAGACAGATATTTCAAAATACCTTTCATGCTCTATCTAGATTTCCCTTTCGACTATAATATCCTTTCCTTTTAGTGTGCTTAGCATACAAATAGAAAATTAATGATTTTACTGCATATAGTCTTTGAGGTATCAAGATTTGCATACAAATTTCTTACTGAGCTGTGGTTTGCTCACTCTAATATTTTATCTCCCTAGATTAATTTCAGTGACCATTTGAGGTATATTGTTCGAGGATTAGAGGCTGCCTGTTGAACACCCCGAGGCAGCGCTCATAAATCCCGGAGGTATAATTATTTTACTCTATATGTTTATATTTTTGATTTACAGTACTACGATATTGTATTAAGTTAGGGGATGCAAGTGTGGATTAAAAAATACAGTATGTAAATATTTATTCTCGATAATTATATTAAATTACAGGTAATGTACTTTCAGTGAATTGAGAATGTGGAAAATAAGATATTACAAACAACCCAACCTATTCATGTGTTGTGAAATTGTGTAAAATACTATGTACTTGGGATGTGACCGTATTTAATGGTATCAGAGCAAGGTTGGCTTACGTCTGTTGATGTCTTAGTGAAAAAGTCAAGTAATTACACCCCTTGTAGTACTGTTAAGTCTGGATATATAAATGGTCACTAATCAAAGATTGATAGGTTTTAAGGTTGGGTTGAGACCGTCTATTCGGTCTAAGTTGGCTCCTTTCAATATACAGACATATGATGAGGTGGTCCGACCTGCTCAGCTCTGCGAGCAAGATGTTGAGCAGTATCATACAGAGTTTGCCGGTAAGGGTAAGGCTAAAGGTAAAGGTAAAGCGAAGAGGGGCACAGATGACAGATTTGGTAGAGAGCAGTGTAAGAGAGCTAGACCTTCCGGTATGCATATCTCAGAGGGGTGATCCATGAGATCAACTGCTACAGCCCCCACTACTACTAGTCCTGCTTCTGCGCCGAGAGGTGCCACGACTAGATGTGATCGGTGTGGACGGTCGCATGGTACCCGACCTTGGCACATGTCGACCAAGGCTTGTTTTAGATGCGGGTAGGCTGGACATTTAGTGAGAGACTATCCCATGCTCCGAGAGGCAGCTGTATCTACCACACCAGCCCCAGTACTTCCATTACCGACTTCGGCACCAGTAGCTTTGGCAAAATCAGAGAGAGCAACACCCTCTCAGTCTAGACGGGTGATAATAGCAAAGAAGGGTAAGAAGCCCGTGGTTCAGGGACGGGTGTACGCATTGGATCAGGAGACTGTTGATGCCTCCGCGGATGTTATTAAAGGTTTTATAGCATGTGTGGAGGACGTGGAGAAGAGACGTCTCGAGCTGCACGAGATTCTTGTGGTTAAAGATTTTCCGAACGTATTTTTGGAGGATTTACCTGGGTTGCCACCAGATCGTGAGATCGAGTTTACCATTGATTTGGTACTCGGCATAGAATGCATTTCTAGACCCCCCGCACTATCGGAGTTAGAGGAGCTTAAGAAGCAGCTCTAAGAATTACTGGATAAGGGATTTATACGTCCCAGCGTGTCTCCGTGGGATGCACCAGTATTATTTGTCCAGAAGAAAGATGGTAGTTTACGGTTGTGCATTGATTACTGGATGTTGAATAAGATGACTATTAAGAATAAATATCCCCTGTCTAGAATTGATGATTTATTTGATCAGTTAAGGGGCACTCAAGCATTTTCAAAGATAGATCTCCAATCGGGTTATCATCAGCTTAGGATTCGAGAGTCGGATGTTATTAAGACGGCGTTCCGGACTCGATATGGACACCACGAGTTCTTGGTGATGCCTTTTGGACTGACTAATGCCCCAGCAGCATTCATGGGTTTGATGAATGAGGTATTTAAGCCCTATCTCGATCAGTTCGTGATCGTATTCATCGATGATATTTTGTTATATTCTATGTCTCCCAAGGAGAACGAGCAGCATCTCCGTATAGTCTTGCAGACCCTCTGAGACCGAAAGCTTTATGCTAAAATCAGTAAGTGTGATTTATGGCTAGATCATATTGTATTTCTGGGTCACGTAGTCTCGAAGGATGGGGTGTCAGTAGATTCGTCCGAGATTAAAGCTATAGTGCAGTGGAAGAGACCCGAGATAGTAACAGAGATTAGGAGTTTTCTAGGTCTAGCCGGATATTACCGTCGATTCGTTGATGGATTTTCCAGACTTGCTGCTCCATTGACGCAACTCACACGAAAGGATGTGAAGTTCGAGTGGACAGAAGCGTGTAAGCGCAGTTTCCAGGAACTGAAGCGGAGACTTACGACAGCTCTAGTGTTAGCCCTTCCTAGCGGAGCAGGTGGTTTTGCAATATACATAGATGCTTTCGCTCAAGGATTAGGGGGTGTATTAATGCAGCATGGTCAGGTTATTGCATATAGATCTAGACAACTTAAAGAGCATGAGAAGAACTACCCGACTCATGATCTGGAGCTGGCCACCGTAATGGTTGCATTGAAGATTTGGCAGCATTACCTTTACGGTGAGGCTTTTCAGATATATACAGACCATAAGAGTCTGAAACACTACAAAAAATTGGACCTTCAGCGATGGATTTAGCGACAGAATATTCCGTCACTAAAGGTCAAATTCCGTCGTTGAAACCCTTTAGCGACGGATTAGCGACGAAAATTTTCTGTTGGAAAAATTGAAGTCGTTGATGCTCTATCCGTCACTAAAAACTTCATTTTCGTCGCTAATTAGAGACAAAATTTCAGTTTATCAGTGATAGATTTTATTTAATCAGCGATAGAAATTTTCGTCGCTGAAACTGTAATTTTGTAATTAAAAATCCGTCGTTAAAGAGTATCAGTTCCGTCGCTGATTTTTTTTTCTAATTTTATGAAAAAAAATCCGTCGCTAAAGGTTTTCACCGATGGAATATTCCATCGCTGATAAAATATTTAATTTTTTATTTTAGGAAAAAATTCATCGCTGAAGGTAATCAGCGACGGAATATTTCGTTGCTGATAATATATTTTTTCCGTCGCTGATGGTATTAGAGACAGAATTTTCTGTCGCTGATGATATTAGTGACGAAATTTTTCATCACTGATTTTATAAATTCCGACGCTAATTCAATGAATTCCATCGGTGATGCTATTATTTTTGTCGCTAATATGATGAATTCTGTCGCTAATTTTTCCTTTCTTAGCCTTTTTTTATGTATTTCGTTACCAAAATGCTAAATTTCTAAATTCTTTCTAGAATTTTTTTGAAATATACCTAAATTTATACCTAAAACACTAAATTCATGACTATAAGATTCATATATAGCAACATTTAAAACATAAAACATACATAATCAGAAAACATAGTTAAAAGGACTAATTGTGCTTTAAGGTTAATTGGTGGGGTCTGAGATCGTGGAGTAGGCATGAAAAAGGACTTCTAACCCATTGCAGGGGATCCGCCGAGTTGAGACTTCTTACCAAAAAATTTCTTTGATGGCTTCATTATACGTGTAATACAAAAAAGAAGAAGCAATATTTGTATTAAAAAACTAATGAAATTAACAAATAAAATAAATTAACATTTTACAAAACATCATAAAATAAACTAACAAAAAAATAATTAAGTTATTAAACGTATATAAACATTTTCTTAAAAAGAACAATTAACTAAAAAGAATAATATATATAACAATATATATCTAACATTAAATAAATTAATAATAATAATATAATCAATCTATTAATACCATGTAAATATATACACACAAACAACAATAAATTTTCATAATTAATCATATTCTAACCAAATTAAATCTACATAAATAAATTTATATATTTCAAAGTTCACAAAAATAAATATATACATTTAAATAAAAATTTCCTAACAATATTCCTATACATATAACAATAAAATTAAAAACATTACTAAATAATTATACAAATAAATAACAACAAAGTATAAACATACACAAATAAATATATATAAATATATGCAAATAAATAAATATATATACAGAACTAAATAAATATACACAAATAAATATATAATACACAACTAATTAAACATGCACAAATAAATATATACAAAAATAAATATGTACAAACATACACAAATAAATATCTACAAATATATGCAAATAAATAAATATATATACACAACTAAATAAATATACACAAATAAATATATATACACAACTAATTAAACATACAAAAATAAATAGGTACAAACATACACAAGTAAATATCTACAAATATATGCAAAATAAATAAATAAATAAATATACACACACACACAACTAAATAAATATACACAAACAAATATATACACAACTAATTAAATACACACAAATAACTATATACAAAAATAAATATGTACAAACATACACAAATAAATATATACAAATATATGCAAATAAATATATATATATATATATACACAAATAAATATATACAAAAATCCACAAATAAATATATACACACAACTAATTAAAAATATATACAAATAAATATATATATACAAATAAATAAAAACAGAAGTGTATTTATACGAATATACAGAAATAACTATATATAAAAATAAATATATATACAATTAAATATATACAGATAAATAAATATATGAATATTTATGCCGAAGTGGAGATGGAGGCCAGCAATTGGGGCGGCCACCGATGAGGGGTGGTAGGTGGTAGAGAGACGGTCGGTGGTAAGAGGCTATCAGCGATGGTAGGACACTAATGGTTTTGGGTTTTTTGTTTTTTTGTTTTCAAAGTAGAAGAGACAAAGGAGGAAAGAGAAGAAGCCACAAGTGCCGGTGACAGGACGACCGGTAGCCAATGGTCCAGTGACTAGAGGAAAGAAAAAAAAGGATTTATCAGCCATGAGCGACAGGAAAGGATAGCAGCAGGAGGAGCAATGAAAAGAAAACAAAATTAAATGGGTGGGATGAGTGGGAATGGGCAAAAAGGAGAGGGAATTCACGCTTCACGAAGAATTATCGACGGAATTTTCATCGGATTAGCGACGAAAATTCCGTCGCTAATTCTAATCTGACACTCCTCGACTGCTGTGTTAATGATTACCGAGGAGTTTTAGCGACGGAATTTTTCGTCACTAAAATAACTTAAAAAATAAATACATATTTTTAATTTTGGAACCAGTGATGGAAACATTCCGTCGCTAAAAATAATCAGCGTCGAAAAAATTCTGTCGCTAATACTTAAAATTATAAAATAAAATAAAATAAAATTTAAATAAATTTCAATAATATGGAATTAGTTACAGAATTTTCCGTCACTAATTCCATTGCTAAATGAAATTAACGACGGAATTAGCGACGAAAAATTTCGTCGCTCATGCTTCAAAATTTTAAAAAATAAAATAAACAAAAATATAAATACATTTATATCAGATAAGATTAGCGATGGAATTTTCCGTCGCTAATTTTCTTTAGCAACGGAATTAGTGACGGAAAATTATGTTGCTGATTCATATTTTTTATTTTCTGCCATTTATGAAATTCTGTTGCTAATTTTAGCATCTAATGAATAGTGCTTTGCGCCATAATTAGCAACGGAATTCTTTCCGTCGTAGTTTATCGACGGAATTCCATCACTAATTCTGTTGCTAATTCCGTCGCTAAGTTTAACATCGCTTCCGTCGCTAATCCGTCGCTGATGCTGACTTTTAGTAAAGGAATTTTTCCGTCGGTAAAATTCCGTCGCTAAAAGTCTTTTTTCTTGTAGTGAAATACATGTTCTTGCAATGTGAGCTTAATATGAGACAGCGGAGATGGATGGAATTGCTTAAAGATTATGACTGCGAGATGCTATACCACCCAAGGAAAGCGAACGCGGTGGCAGATGCTTTGAGCCGAAAGCATGTAGCGATGGTGTCCTATATGATGGTCAGGGAACACAAGCTACTAGAGCAGTTCTCGAACCTCAGCATTTGTGTGGTATACTCTGAGAGTTATGGGTTCACTGCTAGCTTCAGAATCAAGCCAGAGTTGATGGGTCAGATAAGGGAAGCTTAAATGACAGATGATTACTGTGTATCAGTGGCCAATCAGATACATGTGAGAGTACAATCTAATTTTGAGATTGGCATTGACGAGATTCTGAGCTTTCGAGGCAGGATTTATGTTCCCGATAATAAGCAGCTCAGATACCTGATTTTGGCTAAGGCCCATACCTTTAGGTACACTCTGCATCCTGGCAGTACTAAAATGTACCAAAATCTACGGAGGATTTATTGGTGGCCGAAGATGAAGAAAGACATCGTAGAATTTGTAACAAGATGTCTCAATGCCAGCAAGTGAAGATTGAGCATCAAAAGCCTGTAGGATTATTACAGCCTCTACCAATTTCTACTGGGAAATGGGAGCACATCATGATGGACTTCATCATGGGTTACCAAGGACTCAGAGACAACATGATACAATTTGGGTGATAGTTGATAGATTGACGAAGTCCGCCCACTTCCTAGCTATCAGATACCGATCCTCTTAATGCCCTTGCCGATTTGTATGTGCAGGAAATAGTGAGGCTACGCGGAGTTCCAGTGAGCATTACCTTGGATAGGGATTCTCGGTTTACATCTCATTTCTGGGAGAGATTTCAAGAGACCATGGGATCCCGGTTGAACTTTAGCACCACCTTTCGTCCGCAGACTGATGGACAGTCTGAGCGAGTGATACAAACGCTCAAAGATATGTTACGGGCGTGTGCATTGGATTTGAAAGGCTCCTAGGGCGATCATTTGCCGTTAGCCGAGTTTGCATATAATAATAGTTATCAGACTAGCATCGACATGGCACCATACGAGGCATTATACGGTAGACGATGTAGATCTCCGATCGCATGGGAAGAAGTGGGAGACCGGAAGTTATTAGCTCCTGAATTGGTAAAGCGAGCTTCATAGGATGTACAATTGATATGTGAGAGACTCCGTATAGTGCAGAGTTGGCAAAAGAGTTATGCGGATACAAGATGCCGACCATTCGAGTTCTCACCGGGTGATTATGTATCTCTAAAAGTTTCCCCATCTAAAGGCATTATGAGATTTGGCAGGAAAGGAAAACTGAGTCCTTATTACATCGGATCATTTGAGATCTTGGATCGAGTAGGGAACATGACATACTGATTGGCACTACCACTCAAGCTATCAGGTGTGCACAATGTATTCCATGTTTCGATGCTTCACAAATACAATCCAAATCCATCCCACGTAATTCGATATGAATCATTGGAGATACGGAAAGATATGAGTTACGTGAAACGACCTATCAGGATTTTGGATTGGAAAGATAAAGTACTGCGATCAAAGATGATTCCTCTAGTGAAAGTGCTTTGGTAGTACCACTCCGAAAAAGAGGCTACATGGGAATTAGAAAATCTAATGAGGGAAAAGCATTCAGAGCTACTTCAATGAGTGGTTCAAGCGAAATTCGGAGGATCGAATTTCTTAAGGTGAGGAGAAATGTGAGAACTCGTTATTTTGTACTGTACATGTACGAAATAATAAATTTTAAATAAATTAATTAATCAATTTTGAAAATATTTTTCTATATGTCGAAATTAAGGTGGGATATAATGGAAAAATTTCGAAGTTGTACAAGGGCAAAATTTGTTTTTCTCAAAGAGTGGTCAAAGTTGATTAAATAAGCCATAATTTGGCTTAAGAGATAATTAAAATAAATAAAAATTCAAATGAAAAATGGGCTGGATAGAAAAGTGACTGTGCAGTGGCAAGTGAGTAAATAAAGTGATTTTAGAGGCTATTTTGACTTAATTAAAATATATCAGAACTTTTATAAATTAAAATTAAGTTATGGCCAATTAAAATTAAGCAACAAAATCAGCTTCCATTATTTATTCAGCTGAGATTTCACCCCCTCAATCATTTTTTCAGCTCACGTTTCTGTTCTTCTTCTCCTCCACCGAGCCTCTTGCTTTCTGAAACATCATCCTTTCATCAAGCGATCAGCTAAGCTCCTTCACAAAGTTTCCTCCTCACCTCCATGGCTTCCTTGTTCTTTAAAAAGTTCAGCCAAAAACCACCGAAAAGAGACTCCTCTGCAGCTGGACAGTGGCATGAAAGAGGTAAAGAAACTGTCGGCCAACGTTTCATGCATTTAATCCTTGGTTTATAGTGATGATTTGTTAAGTAGGTGATGTGTATGTATATGGTTTGACATGAAAACATGTAGAAATTCAATAGGACTGAATTTTATTAGTTGGTGACGTTAATGGTTGAATGAAACTTTGTTGATTTTGTACGTGGGTGGCATGAGTGGATGAGGCAGAAAATTCTGCTGTTTGTGTGCGACGTGAAGAGCAGAAAAATAAAGCTTTAACATGAAAATAAATCAATGTTAAAGATGTAAATGAAACCATACTTCTATGGTTAGTCATAAGGGTTTCAAAGAGGTATAAACATAGTGTTTTGATGGTGTGAAAACATAAAGCAAAGCATGAAAACCGAAGGTGAAGCTGGCCGGAACCGAAACAAAAAAGAGAAATTTAATTAGTGTGTTGACCGAATAGAATGAAGGCTGGTATGGTAGTCAACAAAAGAGGCTAATGAGGCGTGGAAATGAAGAAGAAAGAAAGATTGAACATGTGATAAATAGTCAAGTAATGAAAGTCAATAAAAATGGTTGTTGTGACGTGAAATGAGAAAGAAAAATGACTGAGTGTGACGTGGAAAGAGGGAGAAATAATGGGTTGAAATTGTGTTAAATAATCAAGAGTAAAGAAAGTAAAAAATGAAGGCTCATAGTGAAGAAGATGTAACCATAGAATATAAGAAATTAAAGCACAATATAGTCAATGAATGTGAGCTGCTTGCCAGAGAAAAAATTGAGGGAATAAAATATTGTATTTTATTTCCTAAATGATGGAAATTTACAAGGAAGAAGGCAGTAGTACATGGACTAAGGAAATGAAACAATAAATTTAATTATCTAAAGGTCATTCGGCCATGGTGGAGAAAAAGGAAGGAAGATAGCTGAAGAATAGTCATTTTTAGTTATGAGGCTTTAATTACCATTTATAATTTTTATAAATCATAGCTTAAAAATAAAAAGATAGTTCAGCTAATGATTTATAAAAATTATAAATGGTAATTAAAGCCTCATAACTAAAAATGACTATTCTTCAGCTATCTTCCTTCCTTTTTCTCCACCATGGCCGAATGACCTTTAGATAATTAAATTTATTGTTTCATTTCCTTAGTCCATGTACTACTGCATTCTTCCTTGTAAATTTCCATCATTTAGGAAATAAAATACAATATTTTATTCCCTCAATTTTGTCTCTGGCAGGCAGCTCACATTCATTGACTATATTGTGCTTTAATTTCTTATATTCTATGGTTACATCTTTTTCACTATAAGCCTTCACTTTTTACTTTCTTTGCTCTTGACTATTTAACACAATTTCAGTCCTTTATTCCTCCCTCTTTTCACGCTACACTCAGTCATTTTTCTTTCTCATTTCACGTCACAACAACCATTTTTATTGACTTTCATTACTTGACTATTTATCACATGTTCAATCTTTTTTTCTTCTTCATTTCCACGCCTCATTAGCCTCTTTTGTTGACTACCATACCAGCCTTCATTCTATTCGGTCAACACACTAATTACTTTATGTTTTCATACTTTACCTTCGGTTTTCATACTTTACTTTATGTTTTCACACCATCAAAACATTATGTTTATACCTCTTTGAAACCCTTATGACTAACCATAGAAGTATGGTTTCATGTACATCTTTAACATTGATTTATTTTTATGTTAAAGCTTTATTTTTCTGCTCTTCACGTCACACACATAAACAGCAGAATTTTCTGCCTCATCCACTCACGCCACCCACGTACAATATCAACAAGTTTCATTCAGCCATTAACACCACCAACTAATAAAATTCAGTCCTATTGAATTTCTACATGTTTTTATGTCAAATCATATACATACACATCACCTACTTAACAAATCATCACTATAAACCAAGGATTAAATGCATGAAACATTGGCTGACAGTTTCTTTACCTGTTTCACGCCACTGTCCAGCTGCAGAGGAGTCTCTTTTCGGTGGTTTTTGGCTGAAATTTTTAAAGAACAAGGAAGCTATGGAGGTGAGGAGGAAACTTTGTGAAGGAGCTTAGCTGATTGCTTGATGAAAGGATGATGTTTCAGAGAGCAAGAGGCTCGGTGGAGGAGAAGAAGAACAGAAACGTGAGCTGAAAAACAGAAAATGATTGAGGGGGTGAAATCTCAGCTGAATAAATAATGGAAGCTGGCTTTGTTGCTTAATTTTAATTGGTCATAACTTAATTTTAATTTATAAAAATTCTGACATATTTTAATTAAGTCAAAATAGCTTTTAAAATCACTTTATTTACTCACTTGCCACTGCACAGTGTTCCAGCCCATTTTTCATTTGAATTTTATTTATTTTAATTATTTCTTAAGCCAAATTTGACTTATTTAATCAACTTTGACCACTTCTTGAAAAAAACAAATTTTGCCATTGTACAACTTCGAATTTTTTCAATTCTATCCCACCTTAATTTGGACACTTAGAAAAATATTTTCAAAATTAATTAATTAATTTATTTAAAATTTATTATTCTGTACATGTACAGTACAAAATAACGAGTTCTGACAATTTTTTATAAGTCCCCTTAGTACTGAAATTATTCCCTCTAAATCTTCCAACAATTTGGTCAAATTTAGAGGAAACATTTTCTTACCTAAGAATTTCTCAAAATTTGCACGCTCGTGAAGTCCAAGAATTCTATCATGGGAGAGTTTTCATTTATTCTCAAAAAAATGTATATTTATAGTTTTCGGAATTATTCATTATTGTTGTTTTTTTAAAATTTTTGGATTTTAATTGGACTAATTCACTAACATTTTATTTAATTCTTTACAAGTTTTAGCGAATTTCCATACATCCTTCAACATTTTGATCGAACGTAGAGAGTTAAAGTTATTAATTTTGTTCCAAATTTTCCCATACTTTGGTCAATTTTGGGAAATCATTTTCAATTAAAGATTTATCTTATATTTAATCTACTATATATGAACCTCTTTTATTTCTAGGTTTATAGATTTAATTACAAAGCAAATTATATCCAAGGCAAGTTTTTTTTTAACTAATATTTTTGGAATCCAAGTCATGACTTCCAATTAATGTCAAAAGACCTAAACTAAATTATTCATTCACCATTTAGGAGCTCATAATTATTTATTTGTGTATATTATCTAATTTTCCATCTTTTATAAGCCCGTGATCATTTACTTTTATATATATATATA
This sequence comes from Heritiera littoralis, assembly GCA_031772115.1. Lineage (NCBI taxonomy): Eukaryota > Viridiplantae > Streptophyta > Magnoliopsida > Malvales > Malvaceae > Heritiera > Heritiera littoralis. The sequence continues at coordinate 7,162,434 of JAPDPK010000028.1, forward strand.
TATATATATATATATATATATGTATATTATTTTTTAACCTTTCCTAAGCCCATGATCATATATATTCATATATATATATATATATATATATATATATATATATATATATATATATATAGGAGAGATCCACTTATACATGTGTAAAACAAATTTAATTTTACACACTTTCATATCTTTTTATATGATTTATAATTTTTTAATCCAACCGTTGAATTTTATGTTCTATTCACATAGATCATGCATGTCAAATTTCAAATTAATCGAATATGTCTAACTATATATTTCGTAAAATAAAATTTCAACCATTGATATATATTGAAAAAAATACTATTCTTGATTAAAATGATAGAAATAGCAGATTGATTCAAAAATTTACATATATAATAAATATGAGTAGGTTGTTAAATCCAACGGTTGGTTTGCAAAAATATTAATCCTATATGAAGATATGAAAGTGTGTAAAATAAATTTGGTTTATACATGTGTAAGTGGACCCCTCTTCATATATATATATATATATATATATATATATTATATATATAATATATATATATATAAAAACTGTTATGGAATACAAAATACGATAAAAAAAGTCTCCGTGACGGTTGCAAGTTGGATGAGTAACTTCCACGTTCATGGTGGCTCTCAAGTGGTAGTCAGTCATATCTTGTGTTTATCGCAGGATCTGTTTTACAATGTTCTTTGTTTCTCTCAGTCTTGTTCAGTTTCTTTGTTTTCAAAAACCTCTCAAATATGTGAAGTTGATCTTCTTCTACGTGATCACTGGGATCACATCACACTCACTGAAGATGAAGAGAAGACGGTTTTAGTGCCTGTAGACATCATTCAATAATCCGCAACTGTTGGAAAATTCTGTCTGATTGGATCTTCACTAATTAATAGGCCTTATAATCATGAAGCAATGTTCTCTATTCTAAAGCAAGCATGGAGACCATCAAAAGGGGTGGAATGCAAAATTCTAGATGACAACATCTTCCTATGTCAATTCTTTGCTCAGGGTGATCAACTCAGAGTTCTGGAAGGTACACCTTGGTCTTTCGAAAGAAGTCCTCTATTGTTGCAACATTATGATGGTGCTGAAAGGCCAAAAGATTATGTGTTCAACACAATTCAAATATAGGTACGAGTATACGATTTACCACTCAGCATGATGAGGAAAGCGGTTGCTGATCAGATTGGTTCTTGTTTGGGGAATCTTACTGAATCGAATATGGAGAATGGTAGTGGTGGTTGGGGTCGGTTTATGAGAATCAAGGTAGAATTGAATAATGACAAGCCTTTGAGACGAGGCATAATGGTATCTGATGGCATCACACGATAGAAAACATTTGCAAAATTGAAGCATGAGCACCTACCAAATTTCTGTTACAGACGTGGTAAATTGGGCCATGTTATAAGGGATAGTGATATTAACCCTCCAATGGATAAGGAGATGGCTGAGCCATATGGTGACTGGATCCGTGCTTCGCCACTAAAGAGATCACATTATCCAGTAGAAAAGATGGATGATACCTCTTGCCTTCCTTACAAAACATCTAACTTACTGTCCAAAAGTAGCACACGTCGAGTGTTATCCCAATGCTCTGGGGAGAATGTAGCCAACCGTACTCCAACAAGTAAAATAGCATATCGTAGATTGAATTTGGGCTTTCACAGTGGACCACAGATTGCCATACAGGATGTTTCTCCCATTACTGGTAATATGGATGTTGATGTTGCTTTGAAACAAGCTGATGTTTCTCCACTTCACCCTAACAAGGAAAAAGGTTACAAATGTAAAGTGGACTTGTTAGTTCATTCTGAATCTACTTCATGCATGTACTTGAAGAAATTGAATGCAATAGCAGGACCTACCATACTTGCTCCTGATCCAATTTCCACCTCTAAAACTCTTGTTGGGAGTTCTGATAATATGAATACTTTAGCGGAGGCAGATACAAGTCTGCCCCTCCATCAGCCATGAGTATTATCAGCCTCAATTGTCGTGGTTTGCGAGATCCACGAGCAGTTGTAGGGCTTCAAAATCTCCTCTCACAGGAGAAACCGCAAATACTCTTCTTGTGTGAGACAAAATTATGGGTTGCAGAGGCTGAACGTCTTAAATATCGATGTGGTTATAGCGCAGCCAACGTTGTTAGTATTATAGGTAGAAAAGGTGGTCTCATTTTGATGTGGAATGATAGTTTTGATGTCTCTCTTAAAAGTTTTTCTTCAAGTCATATTGATGTAGAAGTCATAGACATTCAGCGGCAGCTCCAATTTCGATTTACTGGTTTTTATGGTGATTCAAAAACTCATCTCCAGTATAAAAGTTAAGATTTACTTCGAAGTCTAAGTAGAATGAGTTCCCTACCATGGTTGTGTGGAGGTGATTTCAACGAAATCTTAGTCCAACAGGAGACGTTTGGGAGCGCTGCACAGATGCCAAACAGGAAGAAAAGGAGCTTTAAGTTTGAAGCTGTGTGGCTAAAATCAAAGGAGTGTATGAAAGTTGTTGCAGATGCATGGAATTCAGTAGGATTTGATAATAATAGCACTCTGTTGGCAAAAATAAAACAAACCAAAATATGGCTATCCATGTGGAATCGTACATCTTTTGGCTTTTTACACAATAAGATAGAGGAGGTTATAGCATCGCTGCACCGGGTTCAACAATATGTTGGTTTGCATGATTCTCTACTCGAAGAAAAAAGATTAAAGGCAGAGTTGAACGAGTTGTTTACCAGAGAGGAGTGCATGTGGTGGCAACAATCGAGAGTAGACTGGCTGAAATTTGGTGATAGAAATTCAAAATATTTTCATGCTTGAGCAAGTGCCCAAAAGAAAACAAATGAAGTAGTTCGACTAAAGGATAGTAATGGTATATGGCATGAAAATTGGGATGATATTGGAGAAGTTGCCGTGGACTACTTTACGAATTTGTTTACAGCATCTACAACTTGTGATACTACCACTATAACTGAAGCAGTAGATGAAGTAGTCACTGATGATATGAATAGCTTGTTGACAAAGCCATACACTAAAGAAGAGATTGAGGTGGTTTTATTTTAGATGAAACCAGATAAAGCTCTGGGGCCAGATGGAATGCCTATGCTATTTTATCAAAAATTTTGGGATATGATCTCACAGTATGTAGTTGCTTACTGTTTGGTTACTTTCAATGGTTCCCTCAATATCTCTAAGGTTAATTACACTCATCTAGTTCTGATTCCAAAAATTAAGTTGCCGGAAGATATGTCACAGTTTCAACCTATTAGTTTGTGTAATGTCCTATACAAAATCATTGCTAAAACACTAGCTAATAGGCTTAAACTGCTCTTACCGGATATGATTCAAAAACACAAAGTGCCTTCATTCCTAGAAGGTTAATAACAGACAACTTCCATATAGCCTATGAAGTCTTCATTGTCTTAAGACTAAAAGAAAAGGGAAAGATGATTTTTGTGCACTCAAATTGGATATGTCTAAGGCCTATGACAAAATTGAATGGTGTTTTTTAGAATCTATCATGAGAAAGTTGGGGTTTCATGCAGCATGGGTAGACAAAGTTATGCAATGTGTTCGAACAGTAAGTTTTTCTGTCAGATTAAATGGCGAGCAATATGGATACTTTCCTCCACAACAGGGTCTGAGACAGGGAGACCTTTTGTCTCCATATTTGTTCATCTTGTGTGTGGAGGGTTTGGCAAAAATGGTGTACAAGTCTCAGTCATTGAGAGATCACTAGAGTTTTGGTTAGTAGAATAGCACCCTCGAATTCAAATATGTTTTTTGCTGATGACTCTTTTCTGTTCTTTAAAGCAAATATAATGGAGTGTAATAAGATAAAAGAGATCTTGTGGTGCTATGAGAATGCTTCTGGCCAGCAGATAAATATGGACAAGTCTAATTTGTATTTTAGTCAAAATACACCTGCTAATGTGAGATCCCAAATTATTTCTTTCTTGGGTGTTTAAGAAGTTCAGAATATTGAGAAATATTTGGGATTGCCGCCAATTTTGGGCATTCAAAACAAAGATTATTCACTGGTATAATGGTACATGTAAACTGTTGTGAACTAAGAGTTGAAGAATGCAGGCAGCTTGATAAGAAGTAGAACAAGCTACTAGCCTCTAGTTCAAGAATGAAATGAAGATAAGGAAGAAAACAGAGAAAGAAACAGAGAATTAGAGAGTAGGAAACCTGTAAATCTTTATTCATGATGATTCTAGAATTACATCTCCATTGTATTTATAGAACAACAAATGAAATGTTGGTTAACAGAATTAACTAACTTCTGCTAACAGAACGAACTACCATAACAGACTACAATTAACTTCCTCTCCCAACTACCATGGCTTCTGTTCACATCATCAAACAACTACATATCAGCTTCATATCGGCTTACTTTAATCTCTTACTATTTACCATGTATCAATTCCCTTCCCCATCAAATGAGCCTTGTCCTCAAGGCTGTAGTTTTGGAAACCTCTGCTGCAAATCATACACATACTCTTAATGAAACACATCCTGCTGTCAGAAATTCTTGATCATCTTTCTTGATTGCTTCTTGTTGGAGATAGGATTGTCTATAAAGTCTGATATGAATGGCTACTTCTTCCTTCATAATTTGCAGCCATCCTTATATAACAAACCTTTATGTTCTTCAAACAACTCTACATACTTATCCAAAGATAGCAAGAACACATCTGTGGTGGATATTGTTTTTTGCAGAGTCCTCATTTCTAGATTTTCCTCCTTTGATTCAACAACAGCAATAGTTTCATTAGGAGAGTCTTTTTCCACCTCATTGTGTTCCTTGAATGTGTCTAAGGTATTTTGACAAAGATTTGACAATGAAAATTGATTTGATGGAATGGTTTTGGGAATTTGAGTAGGGGTAGAGAGTAGAGGGGGTTCTTCAACAATGGTGGTGGTAAGACGACAAGGTAGTAAAGATGGGTTAAGGGTGGGTTCTTTGTGTGGTATGGGTTCTTTCTGCAGTGTGGGTTCTTGGTTTAATGTTCTCAAGGTAAATTCTTGAAGATGAGCTAATAGAAAAGCTTCATGGAGAGTTTTTTGGCATGAACATTTTGACATTCTTATGTATAGGATCCTTGAGCCCATTCAAGAACAAATTGGTTACATAGCTCTCACGTAATTCTACCTTTCCCAACAAAGTTAAAAAATGATCATGGTATTCAACAATAGTACCTATTTGTTTAAGGCTTAGCAATTCTGTCAAAGGCAATTTGTCCTTTAATTCTTTGAGAAACTCATCCAAAGATTTCACCATTTTTGAAAAGTCTTGAGATTCTGCCATTGTAGGTGCCAAGATCGTTCTCTGATACCAAATTGGTACATGTAAACTGTGGTGAACTAAGAGTTGAAGAATGCAGGCAGCTTGATAAGAAGTATAACAAGCTACTAGCCTCTAGTTCAAGAATGAAATGAAGGTAAGGAAGAAAACAGAGAAAGAAACAGAGAATTAGAGAGTAGGAAACTTGTAAATCTTTATTCGTGATGATTCTGGAATTACATCTCTATTGTATTTATAGAACAACAAATGAAATGTTGGTTAACAGAATTAACTAACTTCTGCTAACAGAACGAACTACCATAACAGACTACAATTAACTTCCTCTCCCAACTACCATGGCTTCTGTCCACGTCATCAAACAACTACACATCAGCTTCATATCGGCTTACTTTAATCTCTTACTATTTACCATGTATCATATAAAGGATCGGATCTGGAAGAAATTGACAAATTGGAAAGAGAGGTTCTTGTCTCAAGTAGGGAAAAAGGTTCTGATTAAGGCAGTGGTTCAATCAATTCTGAACTATGCAATGAATGTGTTCAAATTTCTAGCTTATTTCTATGCAGATTTGAATAAATTGGTGGCCAAGTTTTGGTGGAGATATGATGATAAACAACATGGAATTCACTGGATCAACTGGTAGAGATTATGTACGCCGAAAGGGAGGGAGGCTTAGGCTTTAAATGTTTCCATACCTTCAACTTGTCTCTACTTGCCAAACAAGTATGGAGGGTACTAAAACAACCCCACTTACTGTGTTCTAAGGTGCTTAAAGCAAGGTATTTTCCTACTTGCTCTTTCTTGGAAGCAAAAGTAGGTCATAATTCTTCACATGTTTAGAGGAGCCTATGTCAAGGCAAATCTGTAATTAAATTGGGTCTTCGATGGAGAGTTGGTTCAGGATCATCTATTCTGGCCTAGAAAGATCCATAGACACCCAGACCATGGAATTTTAAACTGGTCCACCAGCAAAGTTCTGAGCTTTATACCAGGGTTTCAGACTACAATTCGCCTATTGATGGTGGTTGGGACAGAGCAGCAATTCAACGATCTTTCTCACCCTTGGATGCAGAGCATATTTTAAAGATTCCATTGCTGGGTCTTCAATAGGAGGATCTCCTAGTTTGGCATCATACACACAATGGCTTGCATATGGTGAAATCAGGCTACAATATATGTTTCCAATATAATCGCAGTAAAGCGTTGTGTCAGAACTCTGGTGTTTCTTCTAATATGGACAGGTCTCATTCTCTACGAAGACTGTTTGGGGTGTAGCAGTTCCAAATAAAGTGAAGTTGTTCTTTTGGCTCTATTGTCAAGGTATAATACCCTTTCTTTTCAATCTTTACCAGAGGAAAATTATTTTTGATCCCATATGTCCATTTTGTGGAACATGTCCAGAAACCAGTGTTCATGCTTTGAGAGATTGTTAGCTTGCTAATGATGTCTGGAAAAAATCTGATTTTATTGATTCAGGGCAATGGAGGGGATTTATGACAGTTTGTGACTGGGTTTTGTCTGTAATGAAGAGTATAGATGCTGAGAGGGGCTTTCTTTTCGTGATGCTTCTTCTAGAACACTAGGAATGAGGTGTTACACAACTCCAAATCAATCACGGTAGAGGGGATTCTATTTTCAGCATAGAGATACTTGGAAGGATTTGCTTCTATTCATGATTGTGACCAAGTGTCTGTTTCCAGAAATCAAACATCTACACATTGGCGTGCTCCTATTACAGTTGGTGTTGCAAAAGTAAATTTTGATGCTGCTTTATTTACATCTGATGTTGCTATTGGGATTGGAGTAGCGGTACGAGACAATGCAGGTGAAGTTCTGGCTTTGATGTCGACTAAAAAGCATCAGATTATAGACCCATTTTCTACAGAATGTGTAGCTCTACGGGAAGCATTATTGTTTGTATTGGACATTGGCATCTTCTCAGTGAAGGTTGAGGGTGATTCTTTATTAACAATCTCAGCGGTTCATAACAGAGGTGTTTAGGACCATTCTATTACCGGTAATGTTGTTGAATCCATAAAATGCTTGATCCTGTAGTTTTGTTCCTTCAACTTGCAACATATTTCCAGGCGTTGTAATAAAGTTCCTCACAATTTAGCTAAATTTGCTATTAATGTACCTGATTTAGAGATATGGATGGAAGGCTCTCCAGATTTTGTAGAGCCTCTCATTAACTCTAAGAAAGAAATGTGTAATCTGTATTAACATTTTATCACTTAATGCATATTGTCGTCTTCTATAAAAAAAAAAAAAAACTATTATGGATAGAACTCAAGCTTAAAACTTTAATCCATTTTTATCAAGCCCAAAATGAACACAGGCACACTATATGAGCTAAGCCTATGCAACGAGCCAAAATTATTATCTAACATCTAACAAAACAATATCTCATCAGGTAAAGCCATAAGAAACAGCCAAAGCAACGCAAAATTTTTTTGTAAAAGAAGGCAAGCGATGAAGGCAGAATACTCACAACGTTGGCTCAGGTAAGATTTCTCCTCCTTTCTCTTTCATTTTTGTGTTTTTTTTTATCGGTCTCTCTTTTCTTCTTCGCAACTCGCCGCTGATCAGACCAAGTCGCCTCTCACTACCACGCCACCTTCCTCTCAGTCACAGAAGATCTTCAGATGCGAGAACCACGCACTGTCTTCCACGCCACTCCTTCACTGTTCCAACTATCGTTCGTGCCGCCCGTCGCTGCCAATCACCAGTTCTATTAGCCTCCAGTTGCTACTGCCACTGTGCATCCCCGAGCTCAATTGCCCGCTGGTTCTGTCAAACTCCAAAATATAGCCACTGATCTCTTTTTTAGGTTTTTAAATTTTCTCTTTTTTTTTCTTTAAATGCGTCTTATGATTTGTGGTTCAGACTTGGATTTGGGTGTTTCAATTTTTGAACTGAAGTTGAGATTATCTTTTCTTGATCTGTGCTATTGAGTGTGGTTTGATTTTGGGTGTTGAAAAATTCTCTCCTTGTGTTCTTCGGCCTCTTTCAAGCCATTTAATAGATATTTTTAGTAAAAAAAAAAAAGGATCAAATCTCTGAGATCCAGGGATTATGATCCATTTTGCAGATAACTTTCAGATTCAATGGTGTTTGTCAATGGAGGCACCTTGATTTTGGCTGAAAGTCGGCATCGGCATTACCATTAATTTTTTCTTTTTATTTTTTTTATTTTTTCTTTTCTATTTTTTAAACAAAATCAATTAAAAATTTTTTTTGTCACACTTAAATGATGAGCTTTAAATGGGCTTAAATCTTTAACTTCAATAGCCCAATCTCAATTAATTTGGGCTCTGGGATAATTTTAACAAATTGAAGAAAAAAAAGTCCAATTCTTTAAGACAAATTTAGAATTGATCTTGAAAAACAGAAATCGATCTTCATGATACTTGAATTAATTTGAGCTTTAAATTAATCTGGGAAACTAGTTTATTCAAAGTTTGTTTTTGACAAATTAATTCAAGCGCACGATTAAATCATATTAATTAACAAACAAATTTCAATCTTAAATCACTAAGATTGAAGAAGACCCGTTTCAAATAGGTGTCTACACTAGTGTCTTTTTTATCTTAAGACTAAAGTATGCAAAAATGAAGTTTCCTAGCATTTTCTATCATAAGATTAAGAAATGCAAAATGAGATTTTCTAATCTTTTCCATAAGATTAAGGAATACAAAAATGAAATTTCCTAACTTTTTTTATCACAAGATTAAGGAATGCAAAATGAAATTTCTTAGTCTCTCCTATTATAAGACCAATGAATGCAAAGTGAAATTTCCCAATCCCTTCTCTCATGAAATTAAGGAATGCATACCAAATGAGATTTTCTAATCTTTGCCTATTATAAAGATTAAGAAATGGCTTCCAATTCAATGTTTTCAGGTATGTTTTATCTATTGAAGAAACTTTTTGAAAAAAGAAAGGAATAAACAATGAAACCATCTTGAATGCCATGGCCAAATCGAATAAACAATATCTCTTCTTGGTATTGTGATGAAAGCAATCTATTTATTGATCTCCTAAAATAAGCAAATACTCCTACCAAAATCTATTGAAGTAGTACCTCTTTACACGATGGTGGAGCACGCTTCCCCTTTATGGTTCATGATCTTTTGAAGAAACTTACCTGCACAATCTATCATCTTAGTTCTATGAGTTCAAAGAAAGAGAAGAACTTAAATTTCAAGTTCTCACCTCTGGAGACTGAAGTATCACCAAGCCTTCATCTGCAACTTTATCAAGTAATGCTTGGATTCTCACTGAAGAAGATAGTGGTTTGGCGATAGCTAAAGATGGTTTTGAAACAGCCCCATTTGTGTCAGGTGCTTCAACAGTTTTATTGGTGCTAACATTGACAGGAGGGAGACGTGGGATCACAAGTGGAGTTTCACTTTGTCCAGCTAAGTCCCTCACTACGTATAGCTGAAATCCACCAAGCTTAGGAATGGGGACAGAGCAGAAAACTTAAGAATTTGATAATATATAAAACAAAACATCTACAATTGCTTTGGATACAAAAGAAAAAAATTCAAGTAGAGCAGCCATTCACATTATCAAGCAATTTACAGCATGGAAATTTAAACCTACTTACCTTTAGTTCAAACTCTGCAATTGAAGTTGTATTGTATATCTCTGAGCAGAGATTCCATCTGCAGTTACAAACTCTACACTACTAATTTCTAAAAAATAAGCTAAAAGTGTGATTTTGTTCTCATTTATAAAAGGAACAGATGATTCCCCTCCCTTATAAGGTATGTTACTCCTCATCTTAGATAGACATAGGATAGAAGACCACAATCTCCTTTCCAATACTAAGATACAATGGGCTAGAAATCAGAACTAGGAACAAGTCCCAGGATTAAAAATAATGAAGAATGGTTTCTCAAGATTCATGCCAATAACCTGACGCATTTTCTACTGTATTTCGGCTTTTGCAAGAATGATACTCGAGTCAAGATGCTACTTTAACAAGGGGAAGATTTTGGTTTGCACAATTGAGACAACTAATAACTGAAGAGAGAAAAGCATATTTAGAAGACAAGGTGGAGCTGTAGGCATGATACATTATTGATCCATCTGCAAAAAGATTTGGTTCCAGGCATTCTAAGAGGATTTGATTTTATTAGAGCTTCCTCTTTCTCTCTTAAACATTCAGTTTTTCTTTATAGGATTTTAGAACTCCTTTACTTAATTCATTTTCAATCTTTGATTTTTATCTATAATTTTGATACGTAAGCTGATGAAAGTTGTTAAGCTTCTGATTTTTTTCTGATGAGGTTATTGGCTTGATATATTTTATTGGCTTCTTTTTTTTCTTTATATTTATCTAAAGGAAGATATGAAAATTTTCTTTTTCTTTTTTTTTTTAACTATTTACCCTTTATCTTGATTAAATATCTTTAATTGCTTTTATCTGAAAATTTTTGATTTCAAGTATTGTATTGTAAATGTTTGATAATTCATCGTAATTATCTTTTCTCAAATTCAAAACAATCTATACAAAGATTGGCTGCTATTTGTAAACAATTTTTATGGAATTATAAAATACGCTAATGATTAATCAAACAACTTATAACCTAGAGCAACATGTCGGTACCAATGTAGTTTAATTTGAAACTTTAGAACAAAAAGAATAGAGCTTGAGTTACATCGTGTAGCTTGTAAAAGCTTAATATATACTTCGAAATTTATATAAAGTAATATCAATTAACACTTGTTTATACAGTTTTTGCTTCTTAAAAACTTGAAATGGAAATAGTAACTCAATTATATTTCGCTACATCAACTTATGACTTATCCGAGAACAAGTGTGCTATGGAAGCAATTTCATTTTCTTAGCGAACATGAAGTGCAATTATTGTAATCTAAAAACAAAAAATGTCCATTCATAGAAGTTGATTCTAGAGATAAATTTTAATGACAATGCAAAATTCTGTGTTCTCTTCAGATAGGTTACAAGTAGTCGCATCAAGCATGCCTCAAGACTGCAGCACTGACAATTGTCTAGCTTCACATCTACATTGTTTTTCAAGAATAAAGGAAGATCATAGAGCATGTGAAAGCTGCAATTACTTATCAAAAGACGAAGATTCACCAAAAACATGCAGTTGATTGCGATGCAACAATAACAGAGAGGAAGGTAAACTCAAGATTACTCTGCAATTTCATGCCTTGGTAGTCTTTATGAGTTATCTCGCAATGAAACAGGGTAAAAAAGCATTTCGAGTATATTCATCCTCCCACTCAAGCTCTTTCCACCAGTTTTCCTCTCCCAATATGCTAATTTTGTTTCCTTTTGCGCTGTTGGAGTTGAGAGGAAGTCTCCTCAGCTTTGGGCATTTTTCAACATTAATGTCCTTCATACATGAGAATGGCAGTGCATCCCAGTAAATGCTCTTCAATTTTGGTAGATTCCGTAACAGAACTTCTTCGAGTTTTGCAAATGGGCTTGAAGTTCTTACCAGCTCTGCCACCTGACTCAGTTTTATCTCGTTGATTATTTCTTCCATTTTATGAAAATCTACCACATTGAAGTGCCTCAGATTTGGAGCGAGAATTAGCCATGTTATGTCCCTTCATTCTGAACATTTGTAAATGCTTGCAATGAGAAGGCTTTGAAAGCATGGTTGAGTTGCAATCGCAGAGATTTGAGTTTGGATAGGTGCTTTTATCATTCTGCCTGCCCCTTCCCACTCGGTCTTCACTTCTTCCAAACTTTCACATTTGCTAAGTCTTATAAAACTTAAACTCTTGATATTCCCTAAAGATAAAATATTCAATCGCTTTGAGTCCCTGATAGAGTGAAGGTCAATCTCTTGGATGCAGTTGTGTAACATTTCAGCACTCAAAAATCTATCAAGACCAAGAACACTCGTTACTGACACGGTCAATGCATTGAAGTGGTTCAAGCACTGCAGTTCTTCTGCCAACCATTCAGTACTGTTATCTTTCACTGCCTCTTCTTCCAAAGGAAAAGAACCAATTGTTCTCAACATTCCTAGCTTTGAGAAACTAGATATCAACCTTCTTGGGATTTTGATGCCGTCGTTTAAGTGCTTCAAGTTCAAACATTTCAGATTTTCTAAAGCCTTCAATTCAATTGGTGGCTGTCTTGTACGTGTAAATGATAGATCCAAATATTCCAGGGATACCAATTTTGAAATTCCCACCGGCAACTCTCTTATCCTATTTATTCTCAAGCTTAGAACTTTTAGGCCACACACCTTTAACCGATTGTGATCGAGAAACAAAGTTTGGAGATCAGGACAGTTTGGTGCTTCCATTAGATTTTCAATTTCGTTACGCATCAATGACATTTTTTGTATTCCTCTCCATTTTCCAACCTCTGGTATGTTAGATAAATGATAGCCTGCTTGCACAAAAGACTTCCACTTGTCTGCATCACAGGTACATGCTATCCACAAACTCATCTCACGAATCACATCATGCATTTTTATAGTCCAATTATTTGCTTCTTCCAATAAACATGCATGAATGAGAGAACCAATGATGTGGTGGCCTTGATTTCGAGCTTGACTTGAGTTGTCATGTTCACCCATAAATCCTTCTCCTATCCAGCAATCTATGAGCCTGTATTTATCGATTCTATAATCTTCAGGGAACAAACTACAATACAGGAAGCAAGATCGAACCATGTCATTTGGCAAACTATCGTAACTGAATTTTAGAAGTGGATATACCTTTTCACCCATGTTTGGAAAAGCTGATTTCTTCAAAAATTCGATTGCATACTCCCATTCTTCTGGGGTCTTTTTGCTAGCCATGGCACGACCGATGGTGATGAGTGCAAGAGGTAGTCCTCCACATTCTTTAGCAACTTCTTGAGCTAGCTCACAAATATTAGAATGACTATCAAGGATATCTTTACCAACATGTTCCTCAAACAATTTCCAAGCCTTTTCTTCTGGCAAACATGGCACTTCAATCTTCTTATGAGCTCTCATTTGGCCACACACCTCCAAAGAACGAGTTGTAAAAATTAGTTTGGAACCATTTGCTTGAGTTGGGAGAGGTATCCCTGCCATGGATAGATCAACTCTTTCCCATATATCATCTAACAACAACACAAATTTCTTTTCTCTCAAAACCCTGAAGATGTCTATAGCTTTCTCTTCAGTAGCTTTATCATTCCACTTTTCATTACAAAGTCCAATCCTCTTTGCAACGGCATCTTGTACCCTTTCAATAGAAAATCCTTTAGACACAACTACCCAAATAATCATATCAAATCCACCACAGGAAACACCAATCTTGTTGTTGATTTCAGTCAAGAGCCTAGTCTTTCCAACTCCCCCAACGCCATATAAGCCAATAATGCCCACATGTTTATCTTCAACGTTACTCCAGACCTTACTGTACGTGGATTCCAATCCTACGGCAGAGTCACTCGGTATTTCAACCACCGGAGCTGCGGGTACCTCTGTAGCTACCGCTTCAAAAGCTCCGCTTGTCTTTAGATCCCTAACATCATGGAGTCTTCTGGCCACTATTTTGCTAAAATTGAGGGTAGATCTGTAATTCTTGGAACAACAGCTTCCGACACATAATTTCCCGATTTGTTCAGGACCCTCTGTAAGCAGTGCATTAACTTCATTTATCATAGTTTCTGACCTTGAAAGCCATCCTCGAACTTCCTCCAAAGGCCTCAAATTTTGTAGTTCAGCGACGTTCACCTTCCCCATCACATCATTCCTTCGGTCCTTTAATTCGTCTGGTGCTGTCTTCAAGTCAGCCAAGTTTTCTTCAAGATGGCAACCGTTGATTACTTGACCAGCAGCACAATCCCAGCAGCGGGTGATTATGGTATCGCATGACAATTGAATGGAGAAGATATTACCCATATAGATTATGGTAGATCTAAAGGAAGTTGTTAGACGTCTTGAACAGAGAGAGGCAGAGGAGTGAATGATGAAATGGAGTAAAACAATCAGAAGTTAAATTTTCTCTTACACTCAAAAAGCAAGGACCAGCATCATAGATATTTTCTTTTACCGAGCTTCGTGATATATTAACCGTTGAAAATAATTCTTAAAAGTATATCTACTCACTTGAGATTTCATACACAAAATATTTTTACTCCTTTTAATTTGAATTACACCTTCTTATTCTTTGGGGTTTGATAAAAAGTACACTATTTTTAAATGAAAAGATAAATATACCATTTGTTAATTATTAATCATTATTATTTCTCCATTTATTTTTGTTTTTTATCTTCTTTTGTTTTTCTTTTATTCAAGATTCATTTTGCCTACAAAGTAATTAGAATTTAACTAGTTTTAAAATTATATTATTTAAAAAAATTTTAAATAGATAGTTAAGAAGAGCAAAAAAGAATAATAAAATAAAATTGGAATAATGATAATAATATTTATCACAATAACAAATTAAAAATGAGGGAAAATCATTGGATTTTAGGGTTTCAACATCGAAAAAATTAGTTGCAATAATAAAAACTTGAGTTGTAATAATGGAAACTTTTGTTGTAAAAATATTTCACAAAGAATCCAAATATTAGTCAATGAGATACTGTCTAAAGAAAGGAGCTAGATTTGAAATTTTTGGCTTCTAAGCTCAAGTTTCATCCTTGTGTGGATTCGATTCAATCATATTTGGTTGAACTTTTTGTTGATCATGTTCTATGTATAATAAATTATTTGATTATGAATATAATTTTGAAGTTATATAAAAAATTAATATGGTCTTAAAGCTAGATGTTAGAAATAATAACTTTATAATATACATTTGCATTATTCTCCCAATTTTATTTTTATTATGTTCCTCTCTTTCATTTCTTTTTTTAGAATATTGGGAAACGAAAATCAAAATTGAAATTCTTTTTATTATTTTAATATAAATAGATATAACTAAGAAAAATATTGATAATTATACTACATAATCGGATTAACAAATGTTTTCTGAAGTTACATTAAAATTTTCTAAAAATTTGGCTACCTGGACAGAATCTTTAAATTGCATTAATTGAAACTTAGGTTCATAGCGGTAAATCAAAATGAAACAGTGTCTACGCAGAAAAACACATAATAAACATCAAATTAATCACATAAACGATATCGGCAATTTTCTACTCCATTTTGGTTACTCAACAAATCAAAGATTAGCAGTTCTTTGTTTGCTGACCATTGACCAAGCTAGGAGATAATTAATCATTCCTGTATCGACCAGAAACATTATATTTAAAGTTCCTGAGACTAGAGACATTTTTTTTCGGTGAAAAGCCTTGAACATCTTTGTCCGCTAGTCCACAAATCTTAAACAACTACAACTCATCATTAGGCTTTGCATATGATTAGGGCCCTTACAGATAATAATAATAATAATAATAAGATACTAACTGCACTGTCATTATATGAAAAGTGGGAGTTCAAATGCAATTTCCCATTGATGTTCCATAATCCAATTACTTGCAAGAAAGAACCAAATCAAGACAACAGATTTTATCAGCAACTAAATTTTCATAGAATTCTCATTTTCTACAATGCAAGAGGCATGTGTATTCATTCTATTAAAAATGGTGAAGAACACAAAGCCTACTTGTGTGGCTAACTATAAGCACCATCAAGGTATAACAAGCAAATCAACCAAATCATCTACCAGAGCTTCTTTACACCTGGAAATGAAGGAAGAAGAGCAACAAGAGCATCACAATGTCCCACAGGATCTGTCATGTTATGCAAAACAAGTAAGAATAAATGATCAGGTGACACTGCAAAATACCACAAACTGAAATGTATTCAAAGATGACAAGATATAAGACATACCACCATCATCTCTTAGAATTTTTACAACCTTCCCGGATACATCAGACTGGTAAAAGAATTATCAGACTTAGAAAAAAAAATCCAGATCAGTTGATCATATAAACATGAGCACATGTGAAAAGTAAGTAGCAAGAGAAGTAGGGCGAAATCAACCCTCATTTCATTTCTATCAGTCAACATACAAAAAACAAAATAATAGCCGTTTAAGTCGAGATTCATACCTCAATTGAAATTTCACCACCTACTTGCTCAATGTGGCAAAGCACTTGCCTCTCCTTCACTATTTGCTTCTGTCGCCTAAACAAAAATGTTACCAGCAGGGATTGATCCATTTGTTATAGAAAATAACTCAGAATTTCTCAACAGAACCTCTAACATATGGAAACAAAAACAACAATTGAGAGTTCAAAGGAACCAATGAGATACACTAGATGGCTTCCAAATCAATGGTTTCAGCTATGTTTCGTCTATTGAAACTTTGAAAAAAAAAGGGACAAACAGTGAAAACCATCTTGAATGCTATGGCCAAATCAGAAAAACAATATCTCTTACTAGTAAAGTGATCAAAGCAATCAATTTTTGGGCCCCCAAAATAAACAAATACTCCTACCAAAATCTATTGAAGTAGTACCTCTTTACACGATGGTGGAGCACGCTTCCCCTTTATGGTTCGTGATCTCCTGAAGAAACCTACTTGCACAATTTATCATCTTAATTCCACAAGTTCAACAAAATAGAAGAATTTAAATTTCAGAAAGGTGACTGAAGTATCAGCAAGCTTCATCTGCAGCTTTATCAAGTAATGCTTGGATTCTCCCCAAAGAAGATAGTGGTTTGGTGATACCTAAAGATGGTGTAGAAACAGCCCCATTTGTGTCAGGTACTTCAACAGTTTTATTGGTGCTAACACTGACAGGAGGGAGACTTGGGATCACGTGGAGTTTCACTTTGTCCAGCTAAGTCCCTCACTACGTATAGCTGAAAGCCACCAAGCTAAGGAATGGAGACAGAGCAGAAAACTTAAGAATTTGACACATATAAAACAAAGCATCTGCAATTGCTTTGGACACAAAAGAAAACAACTCAAGTAGAACAGCTATTCACATTATCAAGCAATTTACAGCATGAGAATTGAAATCCACTTACTTTTAGTTCAAATTCTGCAATGGAAGTTGTATTGCATATATCTGTGAGAAGAGATTCCACCTGCAGTTACAAATTGTAAACTGCAAACTTCTAAAAGATAAGCTAAAAGTAGGATTTTGCTCTCATTTATAAAAAGAAGCCCATAAGCAAGCTATGTTCACATATTTATTCCCAATTTCTAAATTTTGAGTACATAAATAAGAAGACAAATCGATTACTCCATTTTCTCTGATTCCTATCTATTGTTTCGTCAAAGTTGCTTAAAATATAATTGAAACTTGAAACAGCTATGCAAGCATAGTTCATTAATAACAGTAAACTTCAAAGATCTAATAGTCCAAAATATTTTTAATTTATAAGTGAAAAAAAGAATAGCAATAATGATGTGTAACATAGGTGCTTGGATTAATGATTATATAGCATACATGATTGCATTAATAATTTATAAAAACAATTATGAACTCAACCCAGAACTTGGAATAAGCTGACTTGTCAGACCAGACATTCTAGTCTCTTCAGAATTATATGCTAAATTTGTAGCAGCTGCAAGTTAGCAACCAAAAGGATGTAGATATAAACTATGGGTTGACAAAAACAGATAAGATTCTCACACTAATGTTTGAATTTCACGCATTATACATAAAATAAAATAAAAAGATATGAAAGAAAACTCAGAAAATTCATGTTCAACAAACCATTATAGTTTGGAAAACTCAAAAGCCAGAAAAGAGATGATGCAAAAACTTCAAAATCTTGAAATATACAAACTTCAATCAGTGGGGTGTTCCATTTCCAAGTTTGACAGTGGTTACTCTGGGATAAGATAGCAAATAAAGTAATAGCAAATAAAGTAACAACTAACCAGGAACAATCGAAACAAGATAGTTTCTCCCTAGAGTAGAATGTGTAACAACCTTGAGGCTATGTTTGGCAAGAAGGATGGAAAATTTTTTAATCTAATGGTTGAGGTTGAAAATATGTGCTATCTTGTAGTTCAACAATTAGACTTCCTTTCCCCTTTCCTTCCTTCTTAACAAATAGAGTATAAATGAAATAGGATTGTGCTGTTGAGAGAGAAATTGATTGCACCATTTCATGAAATAATTACAAATCCAAACAACATTCAATGGATAGAGAGGTTCTTTTCATTCCCTCCTTACCCCACCCTGTATTTCTTTTCCTACTCTTTTCTTCCTTCCAAAGCCCTACAGCACAGTGATAGATGATTGATTCATAACCTCTATAATGAAGTGAGAATAACTTAAAATTTCAGAGACACCACAGAATATCCGTATTTCAGCAAATTTGAGTTGAGTAGAACCAGAAAGAGAGATGAATTGAATATTATCAACTTGGACCATATTCACCTGCAAAGTAAATAATCTAAAAACTACTTTTCTATTTACAAGAAGTACTGAACTATGTATGTCAGTGTGCTGCGTGTGTCGATATTTCACACACGCAAATATTACAGTGCATAAATAGATTATATAATATATATATATATATATATAAATGAGTTATGTACCAAAAAAATACCAAAGTCTTTAAGGAAAGGTTAGTCTGTAAGCAATCCAAGGAGAAAAATTTTACTAAATCAGAAATAAGATGAAGAGCATAGAATAAGTGTCTTCATGAGATTGCTACAATCTGAAAGGTATTTCTTCAAGAATCAAAGAACTATTATTGAGGCACAATTGTTCATTGTCTCAACTCTCAATATCACCATACATTACCACAGAATGCATAAAGTAGATCAAGCAGATATCATTGCATTTCTCTCTTGACATAAATCTGTGATAAGTGAGCTTGGGTATTATGATGGTTTACTGGGAACAAAAAAGAAATTAAGAGTGAGATTTTTATCATCAAAAATTACTTACCCTGCGTTTCCAAAGTTGGACCACAAGCTACTCTGAATCCCTTCTCTGCACATCTAACCAGGGCAGTATATTGTAGTGGTCTTTACCATATTCTTACATTATTCAGTTTTAAATTATCAACTCTTTCTTTTCCAAAACTCAACTTCAGAATTTTAACATTTGGAACTCCTAAGCTACCTGAAATAAGAGCAAGTTACCCATGACTAAAGTGCGCGTGCACACACACATATAAAATTTCCATAGTTAATGATAAAATGATTAATTGCTAAAACTCAGAATGCATTCAAAACCAACTTCTGGAATTTAAGAATATGAATGCACACTTTAAAATCAAAATTCAACAACTAGAAAAAGAGAAGTACAAAGAACAGAAAGCATTATAATAAATTTTCAAATTCTCTCCTATAATAATCAAAATACTCATTTCATTGCTCCAAAGTGATAAAGACATTTACAACAATGATGAATAAACTATGAAACATCTATCACGTACAAAGCATTTCTAAGATCTTAGTTATGGCTTACAGCTCCATGCAAAGAATGCAAGGCACTAGTCTTAAAGATTATATTACACACAACAAAGGCAGTGGCACTGCAAGTTTTGCATTGTGTAATGTATGTATAGAATCTATAGATACATTACAGTACTACAGGCAATTTCACAGCTTTATTGGTCAATATGTCATGGCACAAACAGAAACTATGAACGCGTTGTGTGTATATCAGTAAGAAAGCAATAATATACAGGTTTCTCCTCTGAATAACAGCATAAATCAACTGTTATTGCCTGCAAAGAATGGTAGATGCTAACTCAAGTCTTACAATAGTGCATGCATCACAAGATGCATGTAAGCCAAAGGCCCCCCAAAAGACACGAAATGTTGTAGAAATCAAAAGCTTTACATTTACACCAGAAGTTCAGACAACAGAATATGGTAGATTAACTCGCTTTTTCTAAATGTCTAACATTCTGCATTAGAACACGATAATCAAATTGACCATCTTCTCCAAGTTAATTAAAATTTGGGTTTATAACAAAAGGAAAAAGAAAATACAAGTGGAAACACATATTTCAGTCTTTCCAATAGAACTTAAACATGCGTCAGATATTTGATAATATTGTCAACAAAAGATTACAATAAATGCTAACTCACTAATATAACAAGAATGCAGCAGCAAAACCATGAGTTACACGCCAAACAAAACAAGAAGTGAGAGCATAACTTTTTTAAAAGGTTTAAGACAAAATCACAAATAAGTAAACACTGTTCCACCCAGAAAATCATAGATAACAATACATTATAAGAACAATCTTATAAAACCAGAGCCAAAATGAAGAATTTCCAAAAAAAGAAATCTAGATGACAATCAATATTGAATTTTGACAATATTAGGAATCAACAGGGAAAGCACAACACACCAAAAGGTGACAACTTTACCACAATGCTTATGCATTCAAGGAACAAAAACCCAATTCCAAAATATCCCAGTCTTTCGACAAAACAAAAACCAAATTTAGCAAATAACCCCATTCCCTATATGCAAAAGCAAATTCAAGAACCAAAATAACCAAAACCCAATCAAAATCTTAATCTATTTGACCAAAAGATCATATAGAAAGAGAAAGCGAGATACTCACATGAGGCCATGAAAAAGCAATGAATTTTTCTTTCCAAGAAACCGAGTAGGTGAACTTTGAAGAATATGAAAAATACCCAGAAGGAAAGTAATGAGAAATGTGTGGTTAATGTGTTGTCAAACGTTAAACCCCATGAAGGATATTCCAGTGGCACGTTTTCAATGTAACAAAAATAGAACAGCAGAGAACACTAGAATCAGACACCCATTACCGATGAGAACTTCTAAATATACCTACTTTTTTACTCTCTATACCCCACTTTCCTTCAACAAGGTACTGTTCATTACAGAGGTTTTGGGGTGTGAAGAGTAAAAAGTGGGATATATTTAGATGTTCTCATTACCGATACCACCTTGGCAACTCCACTTACCCAAAAGAAAGTGAATAAAAGCCAAGTATATAATTATACAACTGGAATTTTTTTTCAAATATATTTTGGTGAAAATTTAAAAATTTAAAAAATAATATACTTGATTTTTTATTATATTAAATCATTTGTTAAGAATATTACTCTTCAAAAGGACAGAAAAATAAGGATTTAAAGAAAGAGGAGCCTTGGATCATTCAGCTTGTTGTAGAAGCTAGACTTTTTAGTCAATTGTTCTAAAATTTTTATGTGGCTTATTGGTTGAATATGATCAGTTCATTGTACAAAATGCCCTCCAAAATTTGTCTTTGAAGCATATTGTCAGTTCAACCTTCATTCATCTAACATCTTCTCTTTGATGACGGCAAGTTCTTGGTTTACATTGAGCACAAAAAGGAGTTCAGACTGAATGCTGCCCATAGGAAATTCTTTTAAGTCTTCTATGGATAACTTAGGATGTGTAGTATGCTCTATCAAACATTCAAACCCAGAGCTAAAAGTTTGCTAGGAATTAGTAACTAGGTTTTGAAACATGATAATCAATGATCTGTATAAAACATTTTATAATTTATGAGATGCAATTTCAAATCATTATCAGTATATAAGCCATTTATGTAGGCGATGCTATAAAACAATTTCAGTATGCAACTTCGATAACATTTTCAAATGTCAATATAAGCAATATTTTCATCTAATATAGTAAAGCTATTCATTTAAATTTATCACTATCAATCATTCGATTTCAAACCTTTCTTTCTTTCTGTCAAATCAGTAAATTAGTATTCAAATCATTTGGTATTCAAATCATTCAAATACAATTCAGTGAAGATAATCACATCAAATAGAATCATGCACGAAATGGTATCGGTATCCCCAAAGGGACAATCGGTATCGGTATCCTCGTAGGGACGATCAATAACGAATGGCCATCATTGAACGGTCACATATCGCACTGGTTAGGTGCTCATTGTGTAAACCTGTGGGTTTGACCATAATAATCCCATAGTCGGTAATTAATATATCGATAACCTGCAGACTTGATCAAGGTCTCGCAATCGCGGTAACAGTATGCATGATTACTGAGGAACGATTGTCTCAAAACATTTTCATAAATCATATAATTCAACTGTAGAAATCATTTGCAAATAGCAATTAACAGTAGAAATCACTTCAAATAGCAACTTACAGTATAAATCATTTCAAATAGCAATTATCTTCAGTCACACCAAAATCATATAAAAGAATAATTATTAAATTTGGTAGCCATAAAATTCATTACAAACTCAATAAAAACTTTAAGTATACCAATAACTCATTGGCACAAAATTAATAAATCATTCATGTAAAAATAAATAAAATATCATTTATGCAATTTACTTAATTCATGTAAACCATTTCATATAATTTATGTCATGTACTTCATTTCATGTAAATCATTCCATGTAATTCTTTCCATATAAATCATTCTATGTAAATCAATTCATATAAATCAATTCATGTAAATCATTTCATGTAATGCAATCTATGTAAATCATTTCATGTAATGCAATTCATGTAAATCTTTTCATGCAAGGCAATAGTTAGACTTGTAAGAATTTAAGATAAATTTCTATTTTCATTTAGGAAAGTTTAAACAAGTAAACGGGTAGGATTTGGTTTCCTAAAAATTTTCAAATGTAAATAAAGCATTTCCTATGCAACTCCTATACATGTTTCTTACCTTAATTCCACGCAGTGTATCAACATTCCAAGCACCCTTCACATTTATTTTCCGAATTTAACATTGCACATTTATGAAATTCCCAATTTTCTGTAATTTCCCATATTTGTAAAGTATTACAAATTGAAATGATTAAATAAATATGAAATTTTGATGTATAAATGATATATGGGACATAGATGGAATAATGAAATTGATAGTCAAATAGTCAAGGAATTAATTTTGATAGTATGAGAATATTTGGATTATGAAAAAGAATAAATATCAGATTTTTCATAGTTAAATGACATGTGGCATATGAATGGAAGAAAGAAGGTCAAATATTAAATGGTCAAAGGATTAATGGCTGACATGATAAAGGGATAGATATGAAATTAATAAGCTAATGAGTCATCATCTTTAGCATTTAGTGCCGGCAGCCATACTTGATCTTTCTCTCAATTTTCTCTAAGTTTTCATCCTAGTTATCTTAACAAACTCCCCTATCTCTCCAACGAATTGTTGAACCTTAGTAGCGAAATTTACTCCTCAGCACTAGCTTTAGCTATGTCTGTAATATGAAAGACTAAAACAAAGTCCTTGAGGAGATCTTATTGCTATTATTTTGGCTACTAATAAAGGTAAGAGATGAAGTGGTTTCATTTAACTTTGTCCATGGTTTGGAGTCGTGTAAAGTTGGTATAGCGTATTTATAGAGGTTTCTTAAAGATTTGAATCCTTATGATATTTGCAGCTTTGAAGAAGTGAAGGAAAAGAATTGAGGTGCAACCAAGCGAATTGCGTCTTCGAAGTTAATTGAGGTAAGGAATATATGTAACGGACGTAGGATGACTATGTCCGCACGTTTTACATGTTTTGGGATGAAACAAAAGTTGATTGAAGTGCAACAAGAAATGTCAAATTTGGGTTTTCCTCCTAGTCACCAATTTGCTAGGAGCAACCGACTGCCTAGAGACTACTAAAGTGTGAAAATTTTCGAAACCGACTCAAACCAATTGACTGCCTTATATACCAATCAACTGCTATTTTCCAAAAAATATTCTGTTTCAAAAACAATCGACTGCCCTGTTTTCAGAAGCATTCTGTTTGCGAAACCAGTCGACTGCCAATGAGCCAGTCGATTGCCTTTTCTCAGAAAGCATTCTATTTCAAAACAAGTCGACTGTCCTATAAAACCAGTCGATTGCTATATGAATACCTATATATATATATATATATCTTATTTACATTTTTGTAAATAAGATAGGGGATGTGTATTATATTAATAATGCTATATTAAATATGTTTAACATTAAGTGCAAGTGAAGTATCGCAGACAGCCCAACCGGATAAATGGTGTAAAATTAAGGTGAAAAATGTGGCAACGAGTTGTTACAGATTTAATGGTATCAGAGCATGGTTGGCCTGATGTCTGTGAATACTTTTGGAAGAAAAAGTGTTAAACATCCCCGGTAGTACTGTGTCGTCTGAATACATAGAGAAAATAAATGATTGTAAATTGAGTAAAATGATTTAAAGGGAGTGAGAAAGTATAAATTGAGAATGTGAAAGAGGAAAATAGGCTCAGAAATTACCAGAAAATTGGTGATTCTTATCATCTAGCTGAAGGCCTATTCGGTAAGGAACCGAAAGGACTCGGTGAGGGCCCCACCAGTACTTTACGGTTCGGATCGAACTGTGACCTGAAAATGATGGTATGAAGGAGGGGAATGACATATCATCATTAAATAAACTTTAAGATCACCGATTGAGGGTAATTGGAAGAGAGAGAAAATTTTTGGCCAAAAATGACCAAAATACCCCTGACTCCAAAATTTTACTGGGAGTCAAAATAAACCAACAGAAGTTGAAATTGATTGATCTGACAGAGAAATTGTTGATATAAAGCTGAATTACAAGTAAAATAATCCAATTATGGATGTTAGTGGACTTCTCTGTCGAAATCGAACAAGATCTGAAATGACTGATATTAGTATGAGAATGGATAATATCAGTACATGGATAATGAGATCATTGATTTCAATGCATACTGAGGAGAAAGAAATAAATGTCAAAATGACGAAAATGCCCCTATGTTGGGCGATGTTCGGAACAGTGATAAAACCGAACTAAATGTGAATCCATTGATGATAATGGAGTTATAAATGACATAGAGGATGTCATATGGATATCACGATCTCTATTACTGATTCCACTGACACTTAGAGGACGGACGCGAATTACGAGTGACCTAGTGAACGGGCTAGGCCTTATGATAAAACCTCGAGGGGTGACCCAGTGAACGGGCTGGGCATTCTCAAAGAGGTTAATACACATGTGTACAGGCGGACGGCGGACGGGCCGAGGCCTTATATGATGCGGTCCGATAAAAGTGTAGTGGAATGTCATGGGATGATTGGCCCGATTATTAACTGTAAGGGTCGGAATTAAGAGTGTATTGAACAGGATCGTTGAATACTATGAAAAGTGAAATGATTACAGGAATTGACTGATGAGGTGAATAGTACAGATAATGAAATACATATTGGTGTGGTTAATTACGGTTCTATATATTTTACTACTTTGAGGTATCAAACAGATAATTTTATATAGAACCAAAATATCTTGAAATATGTGTTACAGAATGAGGTACTGTGTGGAGTACTGTGAATTGGTGAATATATATATAAGAGAACAGTAAAGTGATAAATAGAAGAAGATGACAGCTAACCTAAGTTCTTCAGGACCCTTGAGACAGAACTGTGATGGGCGACCCAATGATGGGCGACCCGTAGTGGATCATGTGTTTTGAGGTGTGGACGAACTATGTGGTCGCTGACTCACTTGTAAGGGTAAACCTGGGGCGAAAGGATCGCCTAGGGGATGCTCGCCGACGGCCGATACGAACGGGCGGGACTCTTACAATTATTTTAATGGTAACACGAGTGAAAGGAACTAGGTACGTAAGGGTGCCAGGGTTCAAACCTCGTGGATAATATGCTCAAGGGAGTTAAACCTGAATTTATTAAATGAACTTGATTCCAAAGTAAATTACAGTGGTAATAAATTGGTTAGCTGTAACATGTGTTAATAACTGTTGTACTTACTACAGCTTACTGGAATGAGATTCGTAAGGCTGTAAAGTATGAGTAATCAATGAAATCAAGGTAGAGTATGAGTCGAAATGAATCGAATGGTAAATGTCTCTGCCTTGAGAATACACAATGTAAATGATAGGACATGAGGATGAAATGTCCGAATTAATAAGAAATGTGTGATTAAAGAAAGTATCGGATTTGATTTCCAATAGAACTTCCAGAGTTATATAAATTGGAGGAATCGAGATAACATTGACTCGATTTTGAATATGAAATTTAAATCTAAGCTTATATCGGAGAATATAGAAAGAATCCGAAAAGCTTAAAAAAAATGACTCTGAAAAATGAGTGAATAATGAAGTGCACGTGTATAAGGTGTGATTGAGGGAAATACAGATAACGTAAATTGAAAATAATGAAGTTGTCTGTATAAGTGTAAACGAGAGAAATACAGATGACCTCGATATGTAGATGAATGAAAGTGATATAGTAAATGTTTACCATCTAATAAGTTCTTGTGAAGAACGAGTATTCATCTACATGAAAATGGACGCTTTATGGATCTAATCAGAGATATGAGGAGTTTATAAGACTAGCCTCAGTATAAAGCGTCCTTAGATAAAAGATGAGAGATTGATGTCCATAAGATGATGATTAGAACTCGGAGTGAATTTTACGAGTTCCTATTGAGGTTACAAGGTTGATGAGTTGCCTTGTGAAGTATATAAGCCTAAAGAATGAGGCACCCATACATGAGTAAATTGATGAAATGCTGTTAGAGCTTAAAGTACAAATGAAACATGAGCAGCATTGTGGTATAATCCTTAAACTCTTAAAGATTGTGGAATTGTGCTAAGATTGGCAACTAAGATGTTTGGCTAGACAGTGTCTCCTTATGAGAGATATATGATCTCGAGATGACAGAATGACAGTGGACCTATCTATGATATAGAGATAATGATTGAGATACGAAAGTAACGACTCTAGCTAAATACTACTGCCAATCTATAGTATAATGATTGGACTGGCTACTCATAGATGAGATCTAAATTAAACAAGTCGGTAAATGGATAAGTGTAAAGAAAAGATGGTATGCAAGATTTTAAAATATCTTAGCAGTATAGTACCATACCAATTGAGAAAACTGACTAAAAGGATGAGAGTAAAAATATGAAAAAAATGAAAGTGGGAATATGAAAACGAAAATGAAAGTGGAATAAGGAAATAAGTTGCATGATGAGTAGGGAACATGAAATAATTCCCGAAATTGCGACTGAAAGTGAATTCAGACTTGTTATCACATGATTGTGGCAAACTGTAAAAATCAAGCCAGATTTGATGAGTGGAAGTAATGGTACTCCAAGGAGTTAGATAATTGATATGTTTACTGCCAGTATATAAATGG
Organism: Heritiera littoralis; assembly: GCA_031772115.1. Taxonomy (NCBI): domain Eukaryota; kingdom Viridiplantae; phylum Streptophyta; class Magnoliopsida; order Malvales; family Malvaceae; genus Heritiera; species Heritiera littoralis. Next base: position 7,189,812 of record JAPDPK010000028.1, read on the forward strand.
AAAATGATTATACACATAACCACCTTGAAATGGTAAATGGTAGAATTGTATAGATAATATGGTGATTAAATGGATAATTTGAGGATTCTATTGTAGAATCTAAATTATGAAAAGAGATGTAAAGACCATACTACATGAAGAGAACATGATTGTCTCATAATGTATGATGATAAGAGATGATCCATAGTAAAGTCTGCAAATGAGATGCAGCCATGATAAAATGAATATTAGGGATAATAAAGAGTCCAAAAGAAATATAATGATATGAAAGTGATTAAGGACTAAAGATCTAAATAGAATCACTGTCCATTATTGGAATCCTAGATTCTCCAGTGCCATAGTCAGAGTATGAGTATGAAACGGTGTGAAAGTATGTAAACAGTTCCAGTGAGCATTACATGTGATGGGAATCGCTAAGTTGCCATATGCTAAATGAGAAATAGCAAAAGGCAGTGAGATCCCAAGTGTACTGATAGCATCGCTCCGTACTGATGTAAATATCTTAGCGTAATATTGAAACGCTTGAAGATACATTGAGAGAGAGCAGATGCATGAGATGTGAAAGCTACTGGGACACTTACATATAATTGATTGACATGAGTACATGATGGTACCAAATTATATCGACTTGGCACTAAGTGAGAAAAATGGATGATGAACAGCATAGATCGGCTATGACATGAAAAATACTGTGCATGAACTCTTATGTGAAAAGAGTGGAAATGAACAACTCCCGAATTGATAAATGAATTTATGGGAGTATAAATATATACTAAATGATGAAAGACTTCATGTAGTGATCTAAAAGTAATCTGGAATGCTGAAAGTGTACTAGCTGTATTACTTGGGGGGATGATCTAACAGATAAAGTCGTAAGTATACGGCATGTACCACCTTTGGACTTAAGTTAAATTCGGAGGACCGAATTTCTTAAGGTGGGGAGAATGTGATAACCGTAAATTTTCCAATTTTTGGAAACTAATAATATTGGAGATTTAAGGAAATAAATAAAATTGCGAGAACGGGATATTGGTGAAAATCCCGAGAATTGAGAAAGGAACGGATGGTGGAAATCCGAGAGAAGAAAAATAAAATTTGGAAATTATGGAAAATAATGAAGAGAAGGAAATTTAATTTGGATAAATGAAAATTCAAATTAAATAAGGAAATGATAAAATGAAAGAGAAATATATTTATATAATTATAAATTATATAAATGTATTTTTATATTAATACATATGTATTGAAATAATTACATAGTATATATTAAAATATAAAGGAATATATAGATATATATACTATGGTATAAATTGAAATAATACATATGTATTAAATATAACACTGTATGTATATATAAGTATATACATATTTGAGAAAGGCAAATATTAAATTATATATTAAAGTTGAAAAATATATATTGTAAATACAATATATATTGTATTTTTTCATTTATGTAAAGATATATATAAATGCTAATTTATATAAATATATATATATATATATTTTATGAATATATAATATATATCTTTATATAATAAATATAGTATATAAATTATAGTATATATATAGTATATTATATATACTAAATATAGAAAAAAAGGAAATCAGAGAAGGAATCGGGAAGCCTCCCGATTCTTCTCCCAGAAGCTGTCGGCCACCGTCGCCGGCGAGAAAGAAAAGAGATGAGGGAGAGCGACGTCACCGGTGAGCCGAGGAGAGGAAGAGAAGGCGACCGACGAGGGAAAAGGAAAGAAAACGGCGAAAAAAGAAACGGGAAAAACAGAAAACCGGAAGAGAAGAGAGGAGAAAGGAGATGGCGGTGCCGGCCGGTCTTGGCACCACCACCGCCACTCGAACCTCGGGGAGGTGAGAGGAAGGAAAAGGAGGCCACCGGTGAGGCCACTGACGGCGGAGCAAGGCCAAACGGAGGAGAAGAAATCGAGGCAAACCGAGTAGATCCGCCGCCGTGCCACCGATTCAGGCCAAGCTGAGACCACCGGCAGCTTCGCCTCGACGCCGGCCAGTTGCTGGGCCACTAAACCGCCGAGAACCGGCCACCGGAGGAGAACCGACCACCGAAACCCAATCTGACCGTCCTGAATGGCCTGAACCGCCAGGAAAGGAAGAAAAGAAAAAGGAAAAAGAAAAAGAAAAGAAAAGGAAGAAAGAAAAAGAAAAGAAAAAGAGAAAAAGAAAAAGAAGAAAGAGAAAAAGAGGAATTCCGGGAATTTGGAAAATTCTCGAGAATTCAGAAATTACAGGAAATCTCGAGAATTACGAGAATCGGTAAGAAATCCCGAAAAGTATTAAATTATTTAAATAATTTATTTATTTAAATAATTATGGAAAAATTCTAAATTTTAAAATTTAATTTCCAGAAAATATCCTCGATGATCGAGCCGATGGAATCGGGCGAGGTGAACACGGGCGCGACCATCGAGAGGCAGTCGCCGACCCGAAACAGGTAAGGGAGACATGTGCTGCCTATAAGGATATTCAGCCATGTTTTTAAATTGCATTTAATTTTTAAATGCTATCGATAATTATCGGTTTATAATGTGGTGATTTATCGATTTTAAATTGTGGTGAAATACCAGTTGAGAAATATAAACTGTATTTTCGGTGCAGGAGGCTAGCTAAATCGGCAGCCGTTATATTGCCGAAAAATTATCGAAAAATTACTGAAATTTATCGAAAATCACCGAAAACCAAAATAAGAGATTTGATTTCACGTGAATCGATTTTTGAGTACGAAAATCGAGAAATTAAGTAAATTTCATAAAACATGAATATAGTAATATTTAATTTTAAAATATTCATGTTTTCGAGTATGGTGAAAAGGAAATCACCGAAAATTCACCCGGTAGGTGATAGTTCACGTGAAACGAGATGAAAATAAAAAAGAGACTGAAGTGAATATTTTTATAAATATTTTTAAATATTCACTTGAATTAATATAAAACCTTTATGGTTTTAATTGTGAGATAAATAATTATATAAATTCCATAAAGGTTAAGAAATGATGGAAAATTATGATTTCGAGACTAGAGGTCTCTACACGTGTTTTTAGAAGGAAACATGGTTACAGAATTTATGAAGTTGGAAAAATAAATATTATCTCCATAAATTATGAAATCATGTGAATTTAATTCCGATGATTAAAAAAAAATCATATTTTCGATTGATAGCATGGAAAGGCGTGCATACATGTGTTACGGTGAAAAAGACACTGTTATTATATTTGTTTTACAGTGTGACTATTTTATAACTGTTTTCACCGTATGAAAAATATGATTTATACCTTTATGAAATATTTTGAAAATGTTTATTTATTTTATAAATTTCTAAAAGTGATGATTTATACTTGTGAGCCTTGTGGATAATTGTGAAATATTTCGATTTACTGTATTTAAAATCCATAAAAGTTATGGTACGGTTTATACTGTTTTGAGACTTAGGCCCCGAGTTTCATGCATCACATTTATATTGTTACTGTTACTGTGTCCCTTCGGGGATGGTCCATTATTGGACGATGATAGCATGATTTAATTGTAGGGTGATGCCTAGTCTCACATACTGATTACTGTTTACTGAAAGGATTTACATAATCCTATTTACTGTATTGTACTGTTTACTGTACTGAATTATTGTTTACTGTTTACTGTTACTGATGAAAAACCGTACCAAAACACTGGTTATTACTGAACTATACTGTTCACTGAGATGGTAGCCACAAATGACTATTTTATTGAAAAGAAAGCTACCATTTACCGTTTACTGAACTGAAAGCTATCGTATACTATTTACTGAATTGGTAGCTACTGTTTACTGTTACTTACTGAACCGTATCGACTTACTGTTTTACTGAATATACTGTTTTACTGAACTGTACGATACAGTTATTGATTTGAAAAGAGAAATAAATGTTTATTCTAAAAGAATAACATAAGAATTATTTCTAAGAAAGAAATAATTGAAGAAGTAACTATCCAACGATTGGATATTTACAAATCACTGTACTGTCACGTGTTTTTACTGTACTGAAGAGAAGAGAAGTAAACCACTATTTTTATTACTGAACTGTCATGTGTTTTAAAGTATACTGAAGTGAAAAGAGATAAGTGGTTTACTTTGTGGAAAAACGAAAATTATATCGTTTTGAAAACAACGGAAATAGTACTCTCTACAGTTGCTTCTAGGTTCCGGAACAAGCCAGGTATTTCAAAATACCTGCCTTACTCTTTCTGGATCCCTAGCCGACTGTAGTATCCTTCCTACATGTGAGCCTAGAGCCAGCTAGGAAGATTTTAAAGAAAATGAAAAAAATTATTTTCAGCATATAGATAGCTGAATATCAAGTATAGCATATAACTCTCTTACTGAGCCGTGGTTTGCTCACTCCCCAATTTTAACATTTCAGGATTTGATGATGGTGAGATCCAATATTTGTGGATTACGGCTGCACATAATGGACAATGTGACAGACCGACTAAGATATATCAGGTACGATCATTTATTTTCTGTATTTATACATGTATACAGTACTACATTTTTGTAAATAAGATAGGGGATGTGTATTATATTAATAATGTTATATTAAATATGTTTAACATTAAGTGCAAGTGAAGTATCGTAGACAGCCCAACCGGATAAATGGTGTAAAATTAAGGTGAAAAATGTGGTAACGGGTTGTTACATTTTTCACCTTACTGTACACAACTTAACCGGTTGGGCTGTCTGTGATACTTCACTTGTACTAACTGTTAAACAATTTTACATAATATTGTTTATATTATACGCATCCCCTATCGTGTTTAATCAGATAAGTAGTACTGTAGACATGTTTAAATACAGAGAATAAATGATCATACCTCAAATAATTCAGTCGGTCTGTCACATTCTCCTTTGTGTACAGCTGTGATCCATAATAAACTGATCTCACAATCATCAAAACCTGAAATGTTTAAAATTAAGGGGTGAGCAAAACCACGGCTCAGTAAGGGAATTATATGCCTCACTTGATACTCAGCTTCCTATATGCTGAAAATCTTTTTCATTTTTCCTATAGGCTCTAGGCTTGCATGTAGGAAGGATACTACAGTCGGCTAGGGATCCGGATGGAGTAAGGTAGGTATTTTAGAATACCATACTTGTTCCAGAACTTAGAAGCAACTGTAGAGAGAAATTTTCATTTCGTTTTGAATTAATAAATCCTTTTCTTTTTCATTCCCTAACCTTTTCATATTCTTTTCAAAATAATGCTTTTATGAAATAAAGCATTTAAATAAAATAATTAATATTTGTATATTCCTTGAAAAGAATATTAGTTAAATCATCATCTTATTTCTTTAAAACATTTCATGTTTTACTGTACTCTCTTAATTAGTACAGTACTTTAAATAGCAAAATAAGCTATTAAAATCTATTCCATTTATCAAATTAGCAAAGCAGTAAGCACTTCGATAGATTGGTCACTATACACGTTGATAAAGCGATTACTATGTAAGTTAATAAATCAATCCATTCGCAAAACGAAAATCCATAAACTTTAAGCGTATAGCTTAACTCATTGAAAACAGTTCCAATATAACCGAATTACTTAATCACTTTAGGCGTAAGCCCGAATTCACTGATTCAGTTACGACATCCATCCTAACTAGCAATGTAGTTAAGTGTCATATCGAGGAACTCGTGTAGCACGTAGGTCCTTCGGGATTCTAGAGGTGGCTCCCACGGTCCAACTGGTATCCGTGTAGCACGTAGGTCCCTTGGGATTCTAGAGGTGGCTCCCACGGTACAAAATCGAGTATTCACTCGGTTTGGCCTTTAGGACACAGACTTCTTACTAACACATCGGAACTCGTGTAGCACTTAGTTCTCAAAGGATTCTAGAGGTGGCACCCCATAGTTCACAAATAATCTATGTAGCACTTAGGTCCCTTGAGTCTTCTAGAGGTGGCTCACACGGTACAGAAACTTCTTACTAACACATCGGAATTCGTGTAGCACTTAGTGCTCAAAGGATTCTAGAGGTGGCTCCCCATAGTTCACTAAGAATCTATGTAGCACTTAGGTCCCTTGAGTCTTCTAGAGGTGGCTCACACGGTACAGAAACTTCTTACTAATACATCGGAACTCATGTAGCACTTAGAGCTCAAAGGATTCTAGAGGTGGCTCCCCATAGTTCACTAAGAATCTATGTAGCACTTAGGTCCCTTTCCTTCCTCTCTTCTCCTTCCTCCGTCGGATTCTCCTTCGCCGGTGGCTCCTCTCACCTTCGTCGAGCTTCGCCGGTATCGGGAGTGGTAGTGGCGGTGCCTAGATCGGCCGGCATCGCCGATCCCCCTTCTCCTTTCTCTTCGGTTCTCCTCCGCTTCAGTTTTCCATTTCTGCTTTTGTTTCTGTTCTTTTGCCGGCTGTTTCTTCCTTTTGTGATAACCGTAAATTTTCCATTTATTGGAAATTAGAAAAATTGAAAATAAATATTGGAGAAATTAAATAAGAGGGAATAAATAAAAATTGCGAGAACGGGATATTGGTGAAAATCCCGAGAATTAAGGAAGTGAAAGAATTGAGAAATTGGTGTAAAGGAAAAAGAATTAAATTGGATAAATTAAAATCCAAATTAAATAAGGAAAATGAGAAATGAAAATAAAGTATTTTATATAATTACAAATTTTATAAATGTATTTTATACAAATACATATGTATTTAAAATATTATACAGTATATTTTAATATACATTGGTATATATATGGAAATATATACTATTTTATGAATTTAAATAATACACATGTATATAAACATAATATTTTATGTGTATATATAATTATATAAATACACATATAGAAGAAAGGTAAATGTGGTTTTATATTAAAGTTTACATGTATAAATATTGTGTTATAACATCTATATAATTTGTATATGTAAATGTTATTTATTTTAAAGTATATAAATATACATATATATACTAGATATATATGTTGTATTATACAATATATATAATTTATATTGTATTACATTATATATGAGATAATATATGTATGATATATAATATATATTATAAGTATAAAATATAAATTATAGTGTATAATATATAGTATATTATATACTAAAAAGGGAAAGAAAATAAACTAAAAATAGAAATGAAACAAAAAAAAAAGAGAAGACCAGAATCGGGATTCCCGATTCTGTCTCCAGAAGAAGCCGCCCCCGTCAGCGGTCGCCGAAGAAGGAAAGGAGAAGAGGGAAGAGAAGCGTCGTCACTGACAAAGGAAAAGGAAGCCGACGCCAATGCCGGCGAAGCGAAATGGAGAAAGAACCGAAGTGAAACGGAAGCAAAAGCCTGAAGGAAAAAAGCAAAATGGTCGACGGCGGCGCCAGCCAAATCGGTGGCTGCCACTGCAACCGAAGCTTCACCGGAGGAAGAGGAAGAAGTGGGAAGGCACCGGAGGCGCAATGAACGGCGGAGGAGGGCCGGCGAAGAGGAAGGAGAAACCGAACCTATTCCACCTCGATCCGCCGTCGTGCTGCCGACCCAGGGCAAACGGAAGGCACCGGCAAGTTCATCTCGACGCCGGCCAGTTGAGGGACGCTCGAACCGCCGGAGAACCGGCGAGGAAGGGAACTGGACCGGCATGAACCGGTCTGACCGGGAAAGGAAGAAGAAAAAAGAAAAGAAAAAGGAAAAAAGAAAAAAGAAAAAGAAAAGAAAGAGAAAGAAAAGAAAAAAAGAAAGAGAAAGAAAAGAAGAAAAAGGAGAATTTCGGGAATTTGGAGATTCCCGGAAATTCGACAACCCGAAAATTTACGAAAATTCGGTAAGAAATTCCAAATTAAATTTCAGAAAAATGTAATAAATTATAGAAAAATTCTAAAATTTAGAATTTTTATCGACAACCCGAAAATCAACGAAAATTAGATTCAAAAATTAAATTTCAAAAATGTAATAAATTATAGAAAAATTCTAAAATTCGGGCGCGATCGATAAGAGGAAGTTGCCGACCCAGAAAAAAAGGTAAGGGATGCATGTGCAGCACTGTAAGGATATTTAGTCTGCATATTTTAATTTGAAATATTTTATGCAAATATTTTATAAAAATTATTATGATGCATGATTGGTTGAAAGTTTTGGGTTGAAGTAATGGCTAGAAATTTAAAATTGTATTTTCTGTGCAATAGGTTAGTTAATCGGCAGTCGTTATGCTGCCGAAAATTTTAGAAAAACTTTATAAAATCATATTAAATGATTTTATTTCCGAAAATCGATATTAAATCACGAAACATGAGGAAATTACTAAATTTCATAAAAACATGAATATAATGAGATGGAATTTTAAAATATTCATGTATTCGAGAATGGTGATAATGAAACCACCGAAAATTCTCAGAATAGATGAATTACACGTAATACGAGGTGAAAGATGAAGTGAAATACAGTGAATATTTTATGAATATTTTTATAAATATTCACTAAAGGATTTTAACCCTTAAGGTTTTAAATTATGGAATTATATATTTATATAAATTCCATAAAGGTTTATTTATGATGAAAACTACGGTTTTGAGATTTGTTGGCATTCCTATAATGCTGATGCATGATATGTGATATGTTTAGTCTCGGTCGACACCTAATCAGTGATTCACTGAGGACAATATAGATTATGGTCATAGATTTGATCGGTTTATTTCTTTACCCTCCGAGGTTTATAGTACGATAAGATTGATGTCTATCATAGACTCCATAAATGATAGGTGACATGTTAAAAAGGAAAGTGTTTTACATGACATGGAATATGTCATACGGAAAATGTGATATATGATGCGTGACATGTGAAAAGAACATGTTTCATATAATATGAGAAGAAAATCAATTGAATTATAGCATTTTTACAAAATGCTCATTTCGGTACTGATTATAGTACTGTGAGAGGATTCTCATAAGACATGAGATACAAACATGTAATATGTTTCCAAAAAGGAAGAATTGATAAATCTAATATTCTTACCATGAATTTAAATGGAATATTAGATTCTAAGTGTTACACGAGTTCTGATAAGATAGTGGAAAGTATATGGCATAAAGGCCATACCGAGTAGATACTCGATTTCTGTACTGTGTGAGCCACCTCTAGAAGACTCAAGGGACCTACGTGCTACACAGATACCAATTGGACCGTGGGAGCCACCTTTAGAATCCTTTGAGCACTAAGTGCTACACGAGTTCCGATGTGTTAGTAAGAAGTTTCTGTACTGTGTGAGCCACCTCTAGAAGACTCAAGGGACCTACGTGCTACACGGATACCAGTTGGACCGTGGGAGCCACCTCTAGAATCCTTTGAGCACTAAATGCTACACGAGTTCCGATGTGTTAGTAAGAAGTTTGTGTACCGTGTGAGCCATCTCTAGAAGACTCAAGGGACCTACGTGCTACACGGATACCAGTTGGATCGTGGGAGCCACCTCTAGAATCCTTTGAGCACTAAGTGCTACACGAGTTCCAATGTGTTAGTAAGAAGTTTCTGTACCGTGTGAGCCACCTCTAGATGACTCAAGGGACCTACGTGTTACACGGATACTAGTTGGATCGTGGGAGCCACCTCTAGAATCCTTTGAGCACTAAGTGCTACACGAGTTTCGATATGTTAGTAAGAAGTTTCTGCACCGTGTGAGCCACCTCTAGAAGACTCAAGGGACCTACGTGCTACACGGATACCAGTTGGATCGTGGGAGCCACCTCTAGAATCCTTTAAGCACTAAGTGCTACACGAGTTCCGATGTGTTAGTAAGAAGTTTCTGTGAGCCACCTCTAGAGAACTCAATAGACCTAAGTGCTACATAGATTCTTTGTGAACTATGGGGAGCCACCTCTAGAATCCTTTGAGAACTAAGTGCTACACGAGTTCCAATGTGTTAGTAAGAAGTCTGTGTCCTAAAGGCCAAACCGAGTGAAGACTCGATTTCTGTACCGTGGGGGCCATCTCTAGAATCCCAAGGGACCTACGTGCTACACGGATACTAGTTGGACCGTGGGAGCCACCTCTAGAATCCCAAAGGACCTATGTGCTACACGAGTTCCTTGATATGACACTTAACTACATTGCTAGTTAGGATGGATGTTGTAACTGAATCAGTGAATTGGGGCTTACGCCTAAAGTGATTAAGTAATTCAGTTATACTGGAACTGTTTTCAATGAGTTAAGCTATACGCTTAAAGTTTATCGATTTTTATTTTATGAATGGATTGATTTATTAACTTACATAGTAACCGCTTTATCAACGTGTATAGTGACCAATCTATCGAAGTGCTTATTGCTTTGCTAATTTGATAAATGGAATAGATTTTAATAGCTTATTTTGCTATTTAAAGTACTATACTAATTAAGAGAGTACAATAAAACATGAAATGAGTTTTAAAGAAATAAGATGATGATTTAACTAATATTCTTTTCAAGGAATATACGAATATTAATTATTTTATTTAAATGCTTTATCTCATAAAAGTATTATTTTGAAAAGAATATGAAAAGGTTATGGAATGAAAAAGAAAAGGATTTATTAATTCAAAACGAAATGAAAATTTCTCTCTACAGTTGCTTCTAGGTTCCGGAACAAGTATGGTATTCTAAAATACTTACCTTACTCCATCCGGATCCCTAGCCAACTGTAGTATCCTTCCTACATACGAGCCTAGAGCCCATAGGAAAAATGAAAAAGATTTTCAGCATATAGGAAGCTGAATATCAAGTATGCATATAATTCCCTTACTGAGCCGTGGTTTTGCTCACCCCTTAATTTTAAACATTTTAGGTTTTAATGATTGTGAGTTCAGTGGATTGTGGATCCCGGCTGTAGACGAAGGATAATGTGACAGACCGACTGAGTTATTTGAGGTATGATCATTTATTTTCTGTATTTAGACATGTCAATAGTACTACTTATCTGATTAATTACGTTGGGGGATGTGTATAATATAAACAATGTTATGTAAAATTGTTTAACAGTCAGTACAAGTGAAGTATCACGGACAACCTAACCGGTTAAGTTGTGTACAATAAGGTGAAAAATGTGGTCACGGGTCGTGACAGATTTAATAGTATCAGAGCAATGGTTGGCTTGATGTCTGTGGATACTTTTGGAAAGAAAAGAGTTAAACATCCCCAGTAGTATTGTGTCATCTAAATACATAGAGAAAATAATTGATTATAAATTGAGTAAAATGATTTAATGGGAGTGAGCAATTTTGGAATAAGGACTGCTAAAAAGGGAAAATAGCTCGGGAATGTTACCTGAAATAGTGATCTTATGAACTAAATGAAGGTCGATAAGGAACAGAAATGGACTCGGTGAGGGCCCCACCAATACTTTTCTGTCCGAACCGAATTGAGACATGAAAGTGATGGTATAAAGGAGGGGAATGAAATATCATCATTAAATAGACTTTAAGATAACCGATTAAGGGTAATTTGAAGAGAAAATTTTTAGCCAAAAATGACCAAAATACCCCTTACTCTGAAATTTTACAAGGAGTTAGAATAAACCAACAGAGGTTGGAATTGATTGATCTGACAGAGAAATTAATGATATAAAGCTGAATTACAAGCAAATAATCCAATTGTGGATTTTAGTTAACTTCTCTGTCGAAATCGAATGAAATCTAAATTTGCTGTTATAAGTATCAAAAAGGATACTATCAACATATAGATGATCAGTTCATTGATTTAAATGTATATTGAGGAGATAGAAATAAATGTCGAAATGACAAAAATGCCCCTATATTGGGCGATGTTCGGAATAGTGTTAAACCGAGTTGAATTGGAATCCATTGATAGTAATGGAATTATTAATGGCATAGAAGATGTCATATGAATCTAACGATCCCTATTACTGATTCCACTAACACTTAGATTACGGATGCGAAAGAAATCCGTGAGGGGCTAAGTGCCACGTCTGTGTGACAGGGGCCACCTCTAGAACCCAGAGCGGACAGTACAGATGTGTACGGGCGGACGGCAGACGGGCCGAGGCCTTATATGATGCGATCCAAAGAGTGTAGTGGAATGTCATCAGACGATTGGCCCAATTATTGACTGTAAGGGCCGAAAATTAAAAGTGTATTGAACGGGATCATTGAATACTATAAAAAGTGAAATGATTACAGGAATTGACTAATGAGGTGAATAGTACAAATAACGAAATACGTACTGGTGTGGTTACTTATGGTTCTATACATTTGACTACTTTGAGGTATCAAACAGAAAATCTTATATAGAACCGACATATCTTGAAATATGTTCTACAGAATGAGGTACTGTGTAGAGTACTGTTGATGAGTGTCGTCAGTCACCAAAAATAAAATTTCCTAACTCTACTATGTAGATAGCGGAGCAAGGGTCGAACCCACAGAGACTGAATTATTTAAATTAATTATTAAATTAAAAATCTAATTTCAGGATTTGGGGAAAGAAGAAGAAAATCTGGGGGGTTTTGTAAGCTATGTCTAAAATAAAGAAAACAAGAATTATTAAATATAAAAAAAACAAATAGCAAAAAGCTTCAGTTATGAGGCAATCAATCATTCTTGGATTTTGATGTTGATCATTGATTACAAAATATTATTGTCAATTAAATAGTCAACCGTAGCATAACAACAAGCTCTGTTACACCATCTTTCCTTACTAAGTTGTTAGATAAAACAAGCTCTTTAACTAATCTCTAACTACTTAACCTATCTAGAACAAGCTCTCTAGATATAAGTTGTAGCAGCATTAACAACAAGAAAGATATGGGTTGACATTAGATAACAAACACATAAGCTCGGTTCATTTAATCTAAACCTTAATTCTCCTCCATCCCTAGTGATTAACTCCACAAGCAATTACAGACTTATTTTTAATCTGGCGGTAGATTATTTAATTTAACTAAATAGTGTGCACCCTATCTAATCAAACAAACAATCATTATAATGTGCTCAGAGAATCTTGGATATTTAATCAACAATTATATAATAGGTTTAAGAATCTCACAACATGCTTCTCCCAAGAATAATCAATTTACCTCATAACTGAATAAGAAAACTACTCACTAAACATATTCAAGATCATAAAATTCAAGTTTAATATTATAAAGATTACAAATATCATGCAAGAAACAATCAAAGAAGCAATCTTTAATAATATAAAATCAGAATTACTAATCAAGATTATAAAGTAGCAAGCAAGAACAAACAAACAATATTAATTTAAATAAAGAAAACAAAATCAGAATTAAAAATAATAAAGAAATAAGCAAAATAATAAAAATAAAAAAAATAAAATTTTATTAAAAACCCTAAAGAAAATCCTACAAGACTAAAAGAGAAGAGGGAAGAGAGGGATGTGAGGGATGTGAGGGATAAGAGGGATGTGAGGGATAAGAGAGATGCTGTTTATGAGAGCCTTGTGCTCTTTATATAGGCCTAAGGAAGAGTTTAAAAGACTTTCCTAAGCAATGTGGGATTCAGATAAGAGTTTACTTGGGAAACAAGTAATTTGACTAGTCAAACTCTTACCTTTATCTCATCATCTTTTTACAATTACTTTCTAAGTAAAATTCCTAAGGCCTATTTTTATTAATTAATTACAGATCTAAGACATGATAAAATTAAGAAATTATCTTGTCTCAACAAAATCTTGTCTTGAACTTGCTTAGTTGGAATTTCTTCTCAATCTCGTTTTTCTGCCCAGAATTTCGTACTGATTTTGTCTAGACGTTTGACCAACCAAACGAACTCCAATTTTTGCGATCTTGTGCATTCTGGAAACCTTGAGAAGTCCTCTACAACTTCCATGAAGGCCACTTCTTGAGATCAGGTCTTTAAATTGGTCAAAAATGTCAATCTTTCAAGCTGGACAGAAAATACTGCACTTTGCTCTTTTTAGCTTCTTTTTATTCCAACTCTGATATTTAATACCTAAAACATAAAATAAAGATTAGTAACCTCTTTTAGGCATAAAACATCAATAAAGAAAATATATTAGCACATATATAATTTGCAAAATATCATCTTATCAAATTCCCCCACACTTAGCTTTTGCTAGTCCTCTAGCAAACCTTAGCTAAACTAATTCCTAAAGAACTAAATCCTAAAATCCTAACTCACTTTCGTAGGAATCACGATTGCATTTAGCATATGCAATAAGCCTTTAAACCCTTAGGTCACCCCTAGTGGACGAGTTGTGTCTCGTGAGGGCTTTCAGAAGATATACCCACAAAATCTTTTACTTAAGACTCAATCCTAAAAATTCAAAATTAGACTCAATTTTAAAAATTATGACTCCATCACCAAAACAAGATTAAGATCATGGACATATTTTCAAATCTTTCAATTCTTAACTCGTAACTTCAACAAGAGTTAAATAATCAAGTCAATCATATTCTAATCATTACTTCTCATATTCATGCATACTTCTAAATAAATTCATGCAAAATTTACAATCAACACAACTGAAACATATAATATCAACTTTGCAATTATCCACTTTACATTACTACAAACAAAGTCAATAGATCAAGAACCTTTTTTTTTTCTTTTTTTTTTTTGAGGTTTCAACAATGGTTTCCCTAAGTACTTACTTGCCTTTTTACGCGAATGTTAATATTGGTGATACCAACACCCGGTTACTCAACAAGTTAGCCCTCTTTTAGAGTGCTTTGCATACTCATATTTCAAGTCACTTCAAAGAATTTAATCAACAAGATCAAGCAACTCAAAACATTGGAGTAGAATTTAAAGCTTTCAACCTCTATTTTTTTTTTCTTCTTTTTTTTTTTTCTCTTTATGTTTATTTTTATTTTTTTCTTTTGTTCTTGTCTATTTATCCTTTGCTTATACCAACTTCAATGAACTAATCACATTATCAATATCATATGATCAATCATATTTAATCATGAACTCACATAAATTCTTTAGAAAGTACTCACTTCAACAATAATAACAATCAAAATACTCTCAACTTTCCTATAAAACTTTGTTTTAGTTTAGAATCAATCCTTAAAAGAAAGAAAACATATCAGGATCTTTTAAAACTACTGTAAATTTTGACCCTTTTTTTTTTTAATTTCCACTTCCTAAAAAAAACACTCTATAGACTCTTAAACCAATATTCCCCCCCACACTTAAATCTTACTTTGTCCTCAAAGTAAGTCTAGCATGCAAAGAAGAACAATAAAAACTCAAAAATTAAATGGTAATACAAGTAAAGGAAAGAAATACTCCCTCATTTTACATCCTTGGGTTGCCTCCCAAGTAGCGCTTTTGTTTAATGTCGTTAGCTCGACTGCTCCACTTTCCATCATCCAATCCCAAATGCAAACCTTTTCTTTGATTTCTGTTGGTTCTGACTTATGATTACTTCTCCAAAGATGTTGAACTCCACTATGTTATCATCAAACTCAATGGTGAGTGTTTCCTTATCCACATCTATTTTGGCTTTGGATGTCTTCAAGAATGGTCTCCCTAGCAGCATTGGTGTTGGAAAAGGAGAATTATCATCCTCCATATCTAGAACATAGAAGTCTGCTGGGAAGACTAATTTATCAACCTGCACAAGAACATCCTCTAATATCCCTTCAGGATAGGCATTAGTTCTATCAGCCAATTGTATAATAACACCAGTCTCTTTCAAAGGTCCAAGATTTAAAGATTTATAAATTGACAAAGGCATGACATTTATAGAAGCTCCTAAATCTATCATGGACTTATCAATCATGGTGTTACCTATCTTACATGAAATACTAAACATGCCAGGATCTCCACACTTTGGGGGAAGTTTTCTTTGAATGATGGCAGACACATTCTCCCCCACAACTACTTTTTCATCACCTTTTAATTTCTTCTTGTTAGTGCACAATTCTTTTAAAAATTTTGCGTACCTGGGTACTTGCTTGATAGCATCAAGAAGAGGAATGTTCACCTCCACTTTCCTAAAGGTCTCCAAGATCTCTTTGTCTTGCTCTTCTTTCTTGTTGTTGGCTAACCTGCTAGGAAAAGGAGGAGGGTAAGTTCCAGTATTAAAGGGGACTCTTTTATCACTTACCTTAGACTTTGAAGCATTGTTGTCAACTTCTCCTTTTGCTTCCATGTTAGTGTCAACATGCTCTTCTTTCTTTGGTTTTGCCAACCTACTAGGAAAAGGAGGAGGGTAAGTACCAACATTAAAAGGGACACGTTTTTCACTTACCTTGTCAAAATCTCTATAAAGAGGAGGGAGCTTGACTACATTTTTATGTGGTGGAGCCTTAAAGTTGACCTCTTCATATGCATTCTCTTTGGGTCCAATTTCCTTCTCACTCCTCAAAAAGATGGCACTCACATTCTCCCTTGGATTCACCATAGGTTGAGAAGGCGACTTGTTGGGTTCCCTAGCTTCAAGTCTGCTTAGTGAAGTAGCCATTTGGCTCATTTGGTGCTCAAGGTGTGCAATTCTTTGATTGTTCTCTTGTTGATTTTGCAAAGTAGAGGCAGCAAGATTCTTTACAATTTCTTCAAGAGACATGCTTCCACTTTGGTGTTGTGTTTGGTGTGGTGGCCTCTCTTGGTATGTAGGTTTGGGGACTTGGAAATTATTTGGCCTATTGTGTGGTGGGACATATGGTGTAGACCTATTTCCATATTGCAAATTTGGGTGGTCCCTCCAACCAGAATTGTAAGAATTGGAGTAAAGGTCATACTTACCTTGGGAAGGTCCTGGGAATCCTCCTACAACATTAGCTTGCTCCATGGAATCTTCTTGTAAAGTTGGACACATATCAGTAGGGTGTCCGATGTTGGAGCAAACTCCACAAGCCTTGGCTTGTTGCATGTTACCTACAGCCAATTGTTGCACAAGGGATGTTAGATTAGCAATTTGTTTTTCCAAAGAAGAAGTACTTACCTCATGTGCTTGCTTAAGTGGTGGTGGTGGATCTCTCCTTGTGTTAAATTGTTGAGAATTGGCAGCCATGTTTGCTATCAAGTTTTGAGCTTCTTGAGGAGTCTTATCCACCAAAGCTCCTCCACTGGCAGCATCTATCATGCTTCTATCATGGGGTAATAGTCCCTCATAGAAATATTGGATCAATAGTTGCTCATGAATTTGGTGATGTGGGCAACTAGCACATAATCGTTTAAATCTTTCCCAATATTCATAGAGTGACTCACCATTAAATTGCCTAATTCCACAAATTTCTTTGCGGATGTTGGCTGCCCTAGAAGCAGGAAAATATCTTTCCAAGAAGAGTCTCTTCATATCATCCCAAGTGTTGATGGTCCCAGAAGGTAAGTAGTAAAGCCAATCCTTGGCTGCATCTGCCAAAGAGAATGGAAAGGCCCTTAGCTTGATTTGCTCTTCACTAACCCCAGCAGGCTTCATGGTGGAGCAAACAACATGGAACTCCTTAGATGTTTGTGTGGATCTTCACCTGCAAGACCATGAAAAGTTGGTAAAAGATGTATCAAACCAGATTTTAATTCAAAAGCAACATCTAAAGTAGGATAGGTTATGCAAAGGGGTTGTTGGTTCATAAGGGGTGCTGCCAACTCCTTCAAGGTTCTGTTAGCGTTTTGAGCCATGGTGTCCTCTTCTGAATCACTAGAGAATTCAAAAGTGGGATTGAACGTGGGCTCGGGGGAAGGTGGATCTTCGGAAGTGGATGGTGGTGGTTGGGGCGTTTGTAGCACCGCACTTTGGGTTGCCTGAATGTAATCTCTAATCTTTCGAAGTTTGTAACTAGAGTGCTCGTCAGACATGCAAACCCTGCAAGGAAGAAAGAAAAGAAAATAATTAGATCTTTAAATTATAATAAACAACTTAAATAAATAACAGTCCCCGGCAACGGCGCCAAAATTTGATGAGTGTCGTCAGTCACCAAAAATAAAATTTCCTAACTCTACTATGTAGATAGCGGAGCAAGGGTCGAACCCACAGAGACTGAATTATTTAAATTAATTATTAAATTAAAAATCTAATTTCAGGATTTGGGGAAAGAAGAAGAAAATCTGGGGGGTTTTGTAAGCTATGTCTAAAATAAAGAAAACAAGAATTATTAAATATAAAAAAAAACAAATAGCAAAAAGCTTCAGTTATGAGGCAATCAATCATTCTTGGATTTTGATGTTGATCATTGATTACAAAATATTATTGTCAATTAAATAGTCAACCGTAGCATAACAACAAGCTCTGTTACACCATCTTTCCTTACTGAGTTGTTAGATAAAACAAGCTCTTTAACTAATCTCTAACTACTTAACCTATCTAGAACAAGCTCTCTAGATATAAGTTGTAGCAGCATTAACAACAAGAAAGATATGGGTTGACATTAGATAACAAACACATAAGCTCGGTTCATTTAATCTAAACCTTAATTCTCCTCCATCCCTAGTGATTAACTCCACAAGCAATTACGGACTTATGTTTTTAATCTGGCGGTAGATTATTTAATTTAACTAAATAGTGTGCACCCTATCTAATCAAACAAACAATCATTATAATGTGCTCAGAGAATCTTGGATATTTAATCAACAATTATATAATAGGTTTAAGAATCTCACAACATGCTTCTCCCAAGAATAATCAATTTACCTCATAACTGAATAAGAAAACTACTCACTAAACATATTCAAGATCATAAAATTCAAGTTTAATATTATAAAGATTACAAATATCATGCAAGAAACAATCAAAGAAGCAATCTTTAATAATATAAAATCAGAATTACTAATCAAGATTATAAAGTAGCAAGCAAGAACAAACAAACAATATTAATTTAAATAAAGAAAACAAAATCAGAATTAAAAATAATAAAGAAATAAGCAAAATAATAAAAAAAAAAAAATAAAATTTTATTAAAAACCCTAAAGAAAATCCTACAAGACTAAAAGAGAAGAGGGAAGAGAGGGATGTGAGGGATGTGAGGGATAAGAGGGATGTGAGGGATAAGAGAGATGCTGTTTATGAGAGCCTTGTGCTCTTTATATAGGCCTAAGGAAGAGTTTAAAAGACTTTCCTAAGCAATGTGGGATTCAGATAAGAGTTTACTTGGGAAACAAGTAATTTGACTAGTCAAACTCTTACCTTTATCTCATCATCTTTTTACAATTACTTTCTAAGTAAAATTCCTAAGGCCTATTTTTATTAATTAATTACAGATCTAAGACATGATAAAATTAAGAAATTATCTTGTCTCAACAAAATCTTGTCTTGAACTTGCTTAGTTGGAATTTCTTCTCAATCTCGTTTTTCTGCCCAGAATTTCGTATTGATTTTGTCCAGACGTTTGACCAACCAAACGAACTCCAATTTTTGCGATCTTGTGCATTCTGGAAACCTTGAGAAGTCCTCTACAACTTCCATGAAGGCCACTTCTTGAGATCAGGTCTTTAAATTGGTCAAAAATGTCAATCTTTCAAGCTAGACAGAAAATACTGCACTTTGCTCTTTTTAGCTTCTTTTTATTCCAACTCTGATATTTAATACCTAAAACATAAAATAAAGATTAGTAACCTCTTTTAGGCATAAAACATCAATAAAGAAAATATATTAGCACATATATAATTTGCAAAATATCATCTTATCAACTGTGAATTAGAGGATAATTATAAGAATAGTGAAGTGATAAAAGAAGATGACAGCTAACCTAAGTTCTTCAGGACCCTTGAGATATATAAATGTGATGGGCGACCCAATGATGGGCGACCCGTAATGGATCGTGTGTTGTGAGATACAGGCGAACAATATTATCGCCGACTCACTAGTAAGGGTAAACCTGGGGCGAAAGGATTGCTTAGGGGATGCTCGCCGACGGTCGATTCGAACGGGCGGGACTCTTACAAGAAGCTTAGTGATAACACGAGTGTAAGGAACTAGGTACGTAAGAGTGCTAAGGTTCGAACCTCGTGGATAAGATACTCAAGGGAATTAAGCCTGAATTCAGTAAATGGAAATGGTTTTAAAGTGAATAACTGAATTGAAACGGGTAGCTGTAAAGTGTGTTGAGAACCATTGTACTTGATACAGCTTACCAGAATGAGATTCGTAACGCTGTAAAGTATGACTAGATAATGAAATCAAGGAAGAGTATGTATCAAAATGATTTGAATTTTGAATGTCTCTACCTTGAGAATACACTGTGAAATGATGGGACACAAAGATGAAGGTCCAAAATGATAAGAGAAGTGCGGTTAAAGAAACTATCGGATGAGAATCCCGATTAATTCCAAAGTAACATAGATTGAGAAATCAGGTTCATGTTGACTCGATTGTGGATGATGAAATTCACATGTATCGATGTAAAGGATGGAAATACAAATTATATGATTTGAGGATGAATTAAATGATGTATTAAAATTTTTATTATACACTAAAGTTCTTATGAAGAACAAATAAATATCTATATGGAAGTGATGCCTTAAATATGATTTAATCAGATATGTATAAGGAACTTATAAGAGCAATCTTTGTAAAAGGAATCATCAGATGAAAAGTTGAAGAACGATGGTCACAAGATGATAAGAAATGTATGATTAAAGAAAATATCAGATTTGATTTCCAATAAAACTTCCAGAATTATATAAATTAGAGGAATCGAGATAACATTGACTCGATTTTGAATATGAAGTTAAATTCTAAGCTCATATTGGAGGATATAGAAAGAATCCGAAAAGCTTAAAAAAATGTGTGAATAATGAAATTCACGTGTAAAGGTCTAGATGACGAAAATACAAAAAAAAATTTGAGAATAATGAAATTATCTGTATAAGTGTAAATGAGATAAATACAAATGATATTGAGTTGTAGATGAATTAAAAAGAACATATTGATTTCCTATCATTAATAAAGTTCTGGTCAAGAACAAGTATTCATCTACATGGAAATAGACGCTTTATTGATCTGATTGGAGATGTGTGAGGAGTTAATAAGACTAGCCTCAGTATAAAGAGTCCTTAGATAAAAGATTGAAGATTGGTGTCCATAAGATGATGATTTGAACTTGGAGTGAATTTTACGAGTTCCTATTGAAGTTACAAGGGTAATGAGTTGCCTTGTAAAGTATATAAGCCTAAAGAATGAAGCATCCTTACATGAGTAAATTGATGAAATACTGATAGAGTCTAAAGTATAAATGGAACATGAGCAGCATTGTGATATGATCCTTAAACTCTTAAAGGCTGTGGAATTGTGCTAAGATTAGCAACTAAGAAATTTGGCTAGACAGTATCTCCTCTTGAGATATATAATCTTGAGACGACAGGATGACAGTGAACCTGTCTATGATATAAAGACAATGATTGAGATACGAAAGTAATGAGTCTAGCTAAATACTATTGCCAGCCTATAAAAGAGTGATGAGACTAGCTGCTCTATAGAGGAGATCTAATTAAAGAAATTAAAGTCGGTAGATGGATAAGCGTAAAGAAAAAGATGGTATGCAAGATTTTAAAAGATCTTAGCAGTATAGTACCATACCAATTAAAAATATATATATATGTATATATATGTATATATATATATATGAAGAGATAAAAGTGGAAATATGAAAACAAAAATGAAAGAGGAATGAGGAAATAAATTGCATGATGAGAAGGGAACATCAATATGAAACAGTTCCCGAAGGTAAGACTGAGGGTGATTTGTGTTGGTTATCATATAACTATGGCAAAATGTAAAATCAAGCCAACTTTGATAAGCACAATTAATGATACTCAAAGGAGTAAGATAAATGATATGTTTACTGCCAGTATATAAATAGGAAATGTTTGTACATATAACCACCTCGTCATGATAGAAATGGTGGAACTGTATAGATAATGTGATGACTAAATGGATGATTGGAGGATTCAATTGGAGAATCTAAATTATGAATAAGAGATGTAATGACCATACTACATGAAAAGAGACATGGAGAGAAAATGAGTGTCTCATGATTTATTACTGTAAGAGATGATTAACAATAAAATTTGCAATGAGATGCAGCCTTGGTGGAATAAGTGTGAAAATGAATATGGTGGACAATAAAAAGTCCAAAAGAGAAATGATGATATGAAAGTGATTAAAGACTGATGATCTAAATAGAATCACTTTCCATTATCAGGCTTCTAGGTTCTCTAGTGCCTTAGTCGAAGTATAAGTGTTAAACAGTGTGAATGTGTATGTACAGTTCCAGTGAGCCTTACATGTGATGGGAGTCTCTGAGTTGCCATATGCTAATGAGTGATAGCAAAAGGCTTTGAGATCCCAAGTGTATTGATAGCACCGCTCCATACTGATATATATATATATATATATATGAGCGTGAGATGTAAACGCTCCATGATATTGAGAGAGCGTGTGCATGAGATGTGAAAGCTACTGGGACACTTACATATAATTAATTGACATGAGTACATGATAGTACCAAATTATGTCGACTTGGCACTAAGTGAGAAGAATGGATGATGAACAGCATAGATCAGCTGTAATATTAATAATATTGTGTATGGACTCTTATATGAAAAGAGTAAAAGTGAATAACTCCCGATTTGAGAAATGAACTTACGGGAGCATAGACATATATGATGAAAGACAGCATGTAGTGGTCTAAAGCACTCTTGATGTTGAAAGTGTACTGCCAATATTACTTGGAGGATGAACTAGAGTTCAAAAGTCATAAGTATACGGCGTATACCCCCTTTGGATTTAAGTTAAATTAGGAGGACCGAATTTCTTAAAGTGGGGAGGATGTGATAACCGTAAATTTTCCATTTATTGGAAATTAGAAAAATTGAAAATAAATATTGGAGAAATTAAACAAGAGGGAATAAATAAAAATTGCGAGAACGGGATATTGGTGAAAATCTCGAGAATTAAGGAAGTGAAAGAATTGGGAAATTGGTGTAAAGGAAAAAGAATTAAATTGGATAAATTAAAGTCCAAATTAAATAAGGAAAATGAGAAATGAAAATAAAGTATGTTTATATAATTACAAATTTTATAAATGTATTTTATACAAATACGTATGTATTTAAAATATTATACAGTATATTTTAATATACATTGGTATATATATGGAAATATATACTATTTTATGAATTTAAATAATACACATGTATATAAACATAATATTTTATGTGTATATATAATTATATAAATACACATATAGAAGAAAGGTAAATGTGGTTTTATATTAAAGTTTACATGTATAAATATTGTGTTATAACATCTATATAATTTGTATATGTAAATGTTATTTATTTTAAAGTATATAAATATACATATATATACTAGATATATATTTTGTATTATACAATATATATAATTTATATTGTATTACATTATATATGAGATAATATATGTATGATATATAATATATATTATAAGTATAAAATATAAATTATAGTGTATAATATATAGTATATTATATACTAAAAAGGGAAAGAAAATAAACTAAAAATAGAAATGAAACAAAAAAAAAGAGAAGACCAGAATCGGGATTCCCGATTCTGTCTCCAGAAGAAGCCGCCCCCGTCAGCGGTCGCCGAAGAAGGAAAGGAGAAGAGGGAAGAGAAGCGTCGTCACTGACAAAGGAAGAGGAAGTCGACGCCAACGCCGGCAAAGTGAAATGGAGAAAGAACCAAAGTGAAACGGAAGCAAAAGCCGGAAGGAAAAAAGGAAAATGGCCGACGATGGTGCCGGCCAAAGCGGTAGCTGCTAATACAACCGAAGCTTCACCGGAGGAAGAGGAAGAAGTGGGAAGCCACCGGAGGCGCAATGAATGGCGGAGGAAGGTCGGCGAAGAGGAAGGAGAAACCAAACCTATTCCGTCTCGATCCGCCGTCGTGCTGCCGACCCAGGGCAAACGGAAGGCACTGGCAAGTTCGTCTCGAAGCCGGCCGCTGGCGAGGAACTGGCGAGGAAGGGAACTGGACCAGCCTGAACCGGTCTGAACGGGAAAGGAAGAGGAAAAAAGAAAAAGAAAAAGAAAAAGAAAAAGGAAAAAAGAAAAAAGAAAAAAGAAAAAGAAAAAGAAAAAGAAAAAGAAAAGAAAGAGAAAAGAAAGAGAAAGAAAAGAAAAAAAGAAAGAAAGGAAAAGAAAAGAAGAAAAAGGAGAATTTCGGGAATTCGGAGATTTCCGGAAATTCGACAAGCCGAAAATTTACGGAAATTCGGTAAGAAATTTCCGAAAATTAAATTTCAGAAAAATGTAATAAATTATAGAAAAATTCTAAAATTTAGAATTTTTATTTACAGAAATTATTTTCAGCGATCGGGATAAGGAATCGAGAGAGATGGAGTGCGGGCGCGATCGATAAGAGGAAGTCGCCGACCCAGAAAAAAAGGTAAGGGATGCACGTGCAGCACTGTAAGGATATTCAGTCTGCATATTTTAATTTGAAATATTTTATGCAAATATTTTATAAAAATTATTATGATGCATGATTGGCTGAAAGTTTTGGGTTGAAGTAATGGCTGGAAATTTAAAACTGTATTTTCTGTGCAGGAGGTTAGTTAATCGGCAGCCGTTATGCTGCCGAAAATTTTAGAAAAACTTTATAAAATCATATTAAATGATTTTATTTCCGAAAATCGATATTAAATCACGAAACATGAGGAAATTACTAAATTTCATAAAACATGAATATAATGAGATGGAATTTTAAAATATTCATGTATTCGAGAATGGTGATAATGAAACCACCGAAAATTCTCGTAATAGATAAATTACACGTAATACGAGGTGAAAGATGAAGTGAAATACAGTGAATATTTTATGAATATTTTTATAAATATTCACTAAAGGATTTTAACCCTTAAGGTTTTAAATTATGGAATTATATATTTATATAAATTCTATAAAGGTTTATTTTATGATGAAAACTACGGTTTTGAGATTTGTTAGCATTCCTATCATGCTGATGCATGATATGTGATATGTTTAGTCCCGGTCGACACCTGATCAGTGATCCACCGAGGACAATATAGATTATGGTCATAGATTTGATCGGTTTATTTCTTTACCCTCCGGGGTTTATAGTACGATAAGATTGATGTCTATCATAGACTCCATAAATGATAGGTGACATGTTAAAAAGGAAAGTGTTTTACATGACATGGAATATGTCAAATTGAAAATGTGATATATGATGCATGACATGTGAAAAGAACATGTTTCATATAATATGAGAAGAAAATCAATTGAATTATAGCATTTTTACAAAATGCTCATTTCGGTACTGATTATAGTACTGTGAGAGGATTCTCATAAGACATGAGATACAAACATGTAATATGTTTCCAAAAAGGAAGAATTGATAAATCTAATATTCTTACCATGAATTTAAATGGAATATTAGATTATAAGTGTTACACGAGTTCTGATAAGATAGTGGAAAGTATATGGCATAAAGGCCATACCGAGTAGATACTCGATTTCTGTACCGTGTGAGCTACCTCTAGAAGACTCAAGGGACCTACATGCTACACGGATGCCAGTTGGACCGTGGGAGCCACCTCTAGAATCCTTTGAGCACTAAGTGCTACACGAGTTCCGATGTGTTAGTAAGAAGTTTCTGTACCGTGTGAGCCACCTCTAGAAGACTCAAGGGACTTATGTGCTACACGGATACAAGTTGGACCATGGGAGCCACCTCTAGAATCCTTTGAGCACTAAGTGCTATACGAGTTCTGATGTGTTAGTAAGAAGTTTCTGTACCGTGTGAGCCACCTCAAGAAGACTCAAGTGACCTACGTGCTACACGGATACCAGTTGGACCGTGGAAGCCACGTCTAGAATCCTTTGAGCACTAAGTGCTACACGAGTTCCGATGTGTTAGTAAGAAGTTTCTGTATCGTGTGAGCCACCTCTAGAAGACTCAAGGGACCTACATGCTACACGGATACTTGTTGGTCCGTGGGAGCCACCTCTAGAATCCTTTGAGCACTAAGTGCTACACGAGTTCCGATGTGTTAGTAAGAAGTTTGTGTCCTAAAGGCCAAACCGAGTGAAGACTCGATTTCTGTACCGTGGGAGCCATCTCTAGAATCCCAAGGGACCTACGTGCTACACGGATACCAGTTGGACCGTGGGAGCCACCTCTAGAATCCCGAAGGACCTATGTGCTACACGAGTTCCTCGATATGACACTTAACTCCATTGCTAGTTAGGATGGATGTCGTAACTGAATCAGTGAATTGGGGCTTACGCCTAAAGTGATTAAGTAATTCGGTTATACTGGAACTGTTTTCAATGAGTTAAGCTATACGCTTAAAGTTTATGGATTTTCATTTTATGAATGGATTGATTTATTAACTTACATAGTAACCGCTTTATCAACAAGTATAGTGACCAATCTATCGAAGTGCTTACTGCTTTGCTAATTTGATAAATGGAATAGATTTTAATAGCTTATTTTGCTATTTAAAGTACTATACTAATTAAGAGAGTACAATAAAACATGAAATGAGTTTTAAAGAAATAAGATGATGATTTAACTAATATTCTTTTCAAGGAATATACGAATATTAATTATTTTATTTAAATGCTTTATCTCATAAAAGTATTATTTTGAAAAGAATATGAAAAGGTTATGGAATGAAAAAGAAAAGGATTTATTAATTCAAAACGAAATGAAAATTTCTCTCTACAGTTGCTTCTAGGTTCCGGAACAAGTATGGTATTCTAAAATACCTACCTTACTCCATCCGGATCCCTAGCTGACTGTAGTATCCTTCCTACATACGAGCCTAGAGCCCATAGGAAAAATGAAAAAGATTTTCAGCATATAGGAAGCTGAATATCAAGTATGCATATAATTCCCTTACTGGGCCGTGGTTTTGCTCACCCCTTAATTTTAAACATTTCAGGTTTTGATGATTGTGAGTTCAGTGGATTGTGGATCCCAGCTGTATACGAAGGACAATGTGACAGACCGACTGAGTTATTTGAGGTATGATCATTTATGTTCTATATTTAGACATGTCAACAGTACTACTTATCTGATTAATTACGATGGGGGATGTGTATAATATAAACAATGTTATGTAAAATTGTTTAACAGTCAGTACAAGTGAAGTATCACGGACAGCCCAACCGGTTAAGTTGTGTACAATAAGGTGAAAAATGTGGTCAAGGGTCGTGACACCTTTCACATCACCGGTGCCGCCTCTTTCTCCCTCGCCTGCGATGGCAACTCCGCCACCGTCAGCTCTGGCTTGAAGGGATCGGGCTCTGTCCTGATCCTTCCTTTCCTTTGCTGTTTTGTTTTTCCTTTTTTGGTTTATTTTCTATTTTTAGTATATAACATACTATATACTTTACACTATATAATATATTTTATACATATAATATATACTATATATTATACATATATTATTTCATATATAATGTAATACAATATACATTATATATAAATTATATATATTGCATATTACAAAACATATATCTAGTATATATATATATGTATGTATATTTATATACTTTAAAATAAATAACATTTACATATACAAATTATATAAATGTTATAATTCAACATATATACATATAAACTTTAATATAAGATCACATTTACCTTTCTTCTATATGTATTTATATAATTATATATACACACAAAATATTATGTTTATATACATATGTATTATTTAAATTTATGAAATAGTATATATTTCCATATATATACCAATGTATATTAAAATATACTATATAGTATTTTAAATACATACGTATTTGTATAAAATACATTTGTAAAATTTGTAATTATATAAACATACTTTATTTTTATTTCTCATTTTCCTTATTTAATTTGGATTTTAATTTATCCCAATTAATTTTTTCCTTTCTCTATTATTTTTATCTTCACTTCCAATTTACTTTCCTTTATACGAATCTCCCAATTCTTTCACTTCCTCAATTCTCGGGATTTTTACCAATATCCTGTTCTCGCAAATTTTATTTATTTCCTCTGATTTATTTTCTCCAATATTTATTTTCAATATTTATAATTTCCAATAAATGAAAAATTTACGATTATCACATCCTCCCCACCTTAAGAAATTAGGTCCTCCAAATTTAACTTAAGTCCAAAAAGGGGGTACATACCGTATACTTACAACTTCTGACCTCTAGTTCATCCTCCAAATAATAATGCCAGTACACTTTCAACATCAATAGTACTTTAGACCACTACATGCTGTCTTACATCATATATGTCTATGCTCATGTAATTTCATTTTCTCAAATTGAGAGTTATTCACTTTTACTCTTTTCATATAAGAGCCATACATAATATTTTTAATATTACAGCTGATCTATGCTGTTCATCATCCATTCTTCTCACTTCGTGCCGAGTCGACATAATTTGGTACTATCATGTACTCATGTCAATCAATTATATGTAAGTGTCCCAGTAGCTTTCACATCTCATGCACACGCTCTCTCAATATCATGGAGCGTTTACATTTCACGCTCATATATATATATATTTATACATTTCACGCTATCAATACACTTGGGATCTCAAGGCCTTTTGCTATCTCTCATTAGCATATGGCAACTCAGAGACTCCCATCACATGTAAGGCTCACTGGAACTGTACATACACATTCACACCGTTTAACACTTATACTTCGACTAATGCACTAGAGAATTTAGAAGTCTGATAGTGGAAAGTGATTCTATTTAGATCATCAGTCTTTGATCACTTCCATATCATCATTTCTCTTTTGGACTCTTTATTGTCCACAATATTCATTTTCACACTTATTCCATCAAGGCTGTATGTCATTGCAAATTTTACTGTTAATCATCTCTTACAGTAATAAATCATGAGACACTCATTTTCTCTCCATGTCTCTTTTCATGTAGTATGGTCATTACATCTCTTATTCATAATTTAGATTCTCCAATTGAATCCTCCAATCATCCATTTAGTCATCACATTATCTATACAGTTCCACCATTTCTATCATGACGAGGTGGTTATATGTACAAACATTTCCTATTTATATACTGGCAGTAAACATATCATTTATCTTACTCCTTTGAGTATCATTAATTGTGCTTATCAAAGTTGGCTTGATTTTACATCTTGCCACAGTTATGTGATAACCAACACAAATCACCCTCAGTCTTACCTTCGGGAACTGTTTCATATTGATGTTCCCTTCTCATCATGCAATTTATTTCCTTATTCCTCTTTCATTTTCGTTTTCACATTTCCTTTTTATCTCTTCATATATATATATACATATATATATACACATATATATATATACAGATATATATTTTTAATTGGTATGGTACTATACTGCTAAGATCTTTTAAAATCTTGCATACCATCTTTTTCTTTACGCTTATCCATCTGCCGACTTTAATTTCTTTAATTAGATCTCCTCTATAGAGCAGCTAGTCTCATCACTCTTTTACAGGCTGGCAATAGTATTTAGCTAGACTCATTACTTTCGTATCTAAATCATTATCTTTATATCATAGACAGGTTCACTGTCATCCTGTCGTCTCAAGATTATATATCTCAAGAGGAGATACTGTCTAGCCAAATTTCTTAGTTGCTAATCTTAGCACAATTCCACAGCCTTTAAGAGTTTAAGGATCATATCACAATGCTGCTCATGTTCCATTTATACTTTAGACTCTATCAGTATTTCATCAATTTACTCATGTAAGGATGCCTCATTCTTTAGGCTTATATACTTTACAAGGCAACTCATTACCCTTGTAACTTCAATAGGAACTCGTAAAATTCACTCCGAGTTCAAATCATCATCTTATGGACACCAATCTTTAATCTTTTATCTAAAGACTCTTTATACTGAGGCTAGTCTTATTAACTCCTCACACATCCCTAATCAGCTCAATAAAGCGTCTATTTTCATGTAGATGAATACTTGTTCTTCACCAGAACTTTATTAATGATAGGAAATCAATACATTCTTTTTAATTCATCTACAACTCAATATCATTTGTATTTCTCTCATTTACACTTATACAGATAATTTCATTATTCTCATTTTTTTTTGTATTTTCGTCATCCAGACCTTTACACATGAATTTCATTATTCACACATTTTTTTTGTTAAGCTTTTCAGATTCTTTCTATATCCTCCGATATAAGCTTAGAATTTAACTTCATATTCAAAATCAAGTTAATGTTATCTCGATTCCTCTAATTTATAACTCTGGAAGTTCTATCGGAAATCAAATCTAAGACTTTCTTTAATCATACATTTCTTATCATTTGTGACCATCGTTCTTCAACTTTTCATCTGATGATGCCTTTTACAAAGATTGCTCTTATAAGCACCTTATACATCTCTGATTAAATCATATTTAAGGCATCACTTCCATATAGATATTTATTTGTTCTTTATAAGAACTTTAGTGCATAATAAAAATTTTAATACATCATTTAATTCATCCTCAAATCATATCATTTGTATTTCCATCCTTTACATCGATACACGTGAATTTCATCATCCACAATCGAGTCAACATTAGCCTAATTTCTCAATCTATGTTACTTTGGAATTTATCAGGATTCTCATTCGATAGTTTCTTTAACCGCACTTCTCTTATCATTTTGGACCTTCATCTTTGTGTCCCATCATTTCACAGTGTATTCTCAAGGCAGAGACATTCAATATTCAAATCATTTTGATACATACTCTACCTTGATTCATTATCTAGTCATACTTTACAGCGTTACGAATCTCATTCTGGTAAGCTGTATCAAGTACAATGGTTCTCAACACACTTTACAGCTACCCGTTTCAATTCAGTTATTCACTTTAAAACCATTTCCATTTACTGAATTCAGGCTTAATTCCCTTGAGTATATTATCCACGAGGTTCGAACCTTGGCACCCTTACGTCCTAGTTCCTTACACTCGTGTTATCACTAAGCTTCTTGTAAGAGTCCCGCCTGTTCGAATCGACCGTCGACAAGCATCCCCTAAGCAATCCTTTCGCCCCAGGTTTACCCTTACTAGTGAGTCGGCGATAATGTTGTTCGCCTATATCTCACAACACATGATCCACTGTGGGTCGCCCATCACAGTTCTGTCTCAAGGGTCTTGAAGAACTTAGGTTAGCTGTGATCTTCTTTTTATCACTTCACTGTTCTTATAATTATTCTCTAAGTCACAGTACTCCACACAGTACCTCATTCTGTAGCACATATTTCAAGATATGTCGGTTCTATATAAGATTATCTGTTTAATACCTCAAAGTAGTAAAAATGTATAGAACCATAAGTAACCACACCAGTATGTATTTCATTATCTGTACTATTCACCCCATCAGTCAATTCCTATAATCATTTCACTTTTCATAGTATTCAACGATCCCGTTCAATACACTCTTAATTTTTCGACCCTTACAGTCAATAACCGGGCCAAACATCTGATGACATTCCACTACACTCTTTGGATCGCATCACATAAGGCCTCGGCCCATCCGCCATCCGCCTGTACACATTTGTACTGTCCGCTCTGGGTTCTAGAGGTGGCCCCCGTCACACAGACGTGGCACTTAGCCCCTCACGGATTTCTTTCGTGTCCGTAATCTAAGTGTTAGTGGAATCAGTAATAGGGATTGTTAGATTCATATGACATCTTCTATGCCATTAACAATTCCATTCTATCAATGGATTCCAATTCAGCTCGGTTTTAACATTATTTCGAACATCGCCCAATATAAGGGCATTTTCGTCATTTCGACATTTATTTCTGTCTCCTCAATATACATTTAAATCAATGAACTGATCATCTATATATTGATAGTATCCTTTCTGATACTTATAACAGCAATTTAGATCTCGTTCGATTTCGACAAAGAAGTTCACTAAAATCCACAATTGGATTATTTTGCTTGTAATTCAGCTTTATATCATTAATTTCTCTGTTAGATCAATCAATTCCAACCTCTGTTGGTTTATTTTAACTCCTTGTAAAAATTCAGAGTCAGGGATATTATGGTCATTTTTGGCCAAAAATTTTCTCTCTCTTCAAATTACCCTCAATCGGTGATCTTAAAGTCTATTTAATGATGATATTTCATCCCCCTCCTTTATACCATCACTTTCAGGTCTCAATTCAGTTTGGACAG
This sequence comes from Heritiera littoralis, assembly GCA_031772115.1. NCBI lineage: Eukaryota > Viridiplantae > Streptophyta > Magnoliopsida > Malvales > Malvaceae > Heritiera > Heritiera littoralis. Next base: position 7,221,921 of record JAPDPK010000028.1, read on the forward strand.
AAAAGTACTAGAGGGGCCCTCACCGAGTCCATTTCTGTTCCTTATCGAACCGACCTTCATTTAGATCATAAAATCACTATTTCAGGTAACATTCCCGAGCCGTTTTCCCTTTTTAGCATTTCTTATACCAAAATTGCTCACTCCCTTCTAAACACTTAATTCAATTTGCAATCATTTATTTTCTCTATGTATTCAAACTACACAGTACTACAGGATATGTTTAACTTTTTTTCTTCCAAAAGTATCTACAGACATCAGGCCAACCATTGCTCTGATACCATTAAATCTGTCACGACTCGTGACCACATTTTGTTACCTTATTGTACACAACTTAACCGGTTGAGCTGTCTGTGATACTTCACTTGTACTAACTGTTAAACAATTTTACATAATATTGTTTATATTATACGCATCCCCTATCGTGTTTAATCAGATAAGTAGTACTGTAGACATGTCTAAATACAAAGAATAAATGATCATACCTCAAATAATTCAGTCGCTCTGTCACATTGTCCTTTGTGTACAGCCGTGATCCACAATAAACTGATCTCACAATCATCAAAACCTGAAATGTTTAAAATTAAGGGGTGAGCAAAACCACGGCTCAGTAAGGGAATTATATGCCTTACTTGATACTCAGCTTCCTATATGCTGAAAATCTTTTTCATTTTTCCTATGGGCTCTAGGCTCGCATGTAGGAAGGATACTACAGTCGACTAGGGATCCGGATGGAGTAAGGTAGGTATTTTAGAATACCATACTTGTTCCGGAACCTAGAAGCAACTATAGAGAGAAATTTTCATTTCGTTTTGAATTAATAAATCCTTTTCTTTTTCATTCCCTAACCTTTTCATATTCTTTTCAAAATAATGCTTTTATGAAATAAAGCATTTAAATAAAATAATTAATATTCGTATATTCCTTGAAAAGAATATTAGTTAAATCATCATCTTATTTCTTTAAAACTCATTTCATGTTTTACTGTACTCTCTTAATTAGTACAGTACTTTAAATAGCAAAATAAGCTATTAAAATCTTTTCCATTTATCAAATTAGCAAAGCAGTAAGCACTTCGATAGATTGGTCACTATACACGTTGATAAAGCATTTACTATGGAAGTTAATAAATCAATCCATTCACAAAACAAAAATCCATAAACTTTAAGCGTATAGCTTAACTCATTAAAAACAGTTCCAATATAACCGAATTACTTAATCACTTTAGGCGTAAGTCCCAATTCACTGATTCAGTTACGACATCCATCCTAACTAATAATGTAGTTAAGTGTCATATCGAGGAACTTGTGTAGCACGTAGGTCCTTCAGATTCTAGAGGTGGCTCCCACGGTCCAACTGGTATCCGTGTAGCACGTAGGTCCCTTGGGATTCTAGAGGTGGCTCCCACGGTACAGAAATCGAGTCTTCACTCAGTTTGGCCTTTAGGACACAGACTTCTTACTAACACATCGAAACTCGTGTAGCACTTAGTTCTCAAAGGATTCTAGTGGTGGCTCCCTATAATTCACAAAGAATCTATGTAGCACTTAGGTCCCTTGAGTCTTCTAGAGGTGGCTCACACGGTACAAAAACTTCTTACTAACACATCGGAACTCGTGTAGCACTTAGTGCTCAAAGGATTCTAGAAGTGGCTCCCTATAGTTCACTAAGAATCTATGTAGCACTTAGGTCCCTTGAGTCTTCTAGAGGTGGCTCACACGGTACAGAAACTTCTTACTAACACATCGGAACTCGTGTAGCACTTAGTGCTCAAAGGATTCTAGAGGTGGCTCCCCATAGTTCACTAAGAATATATGTAGCACCTAGGTCCCTTTCCTTCCTCTCTTCTCCTTCCTCCGCCGGATTCTCCTTCGTCGGTGGCTCCTTTCACCTTCGTCGAGCTTCGCTGATGTAGGGAGTGGCGGTGGCGGTGGCGGTGGCTTTGCCCGGATCGGCCGGCACCGCCGATCTCCCTTCTCCTTTCTCTTCGGTTCTCCTCCACTTTAGTTTTCCATTTCTGCTTCTGTTTCTGTTCCATTGCCAGCTGTTTCTTCCTTTCACGTCGCCAGTGTCGGCTCTTTCTCCCTCGCCGACGATGGCAACTCCGCCACCGTCGGCTCTGGCTGGAAGGGATCGGGCTCTGTCCCGATCCTTCCTTCCCTTTTCTGTTTTGTTTTTCCTTTTTTGGTTTATTTTTTATTTTTAGTATATAATATACTATATACTTTACACTATATAATATATTTTATACATATAATATATACTATATATTATACATATATTATTTCATATATAATGTAATATAATATACATTATATATAAATTATATATATTGAATATTACAAAACATATATCTAGTATATATATGTATATTTATATACTTTAAAATAAATAACATTTACATATACAAATTATATAAATGTTGTAATTCAACACAAATACATATAAACTTTAATATAAGATCACATTTACCTTTCTTCTATATGTATTTATATAATTATATATACACATAAAATATTATGTTTATATACATATGTATTATTTAAATTTATGAAATAGTATATATTTCCATATATATACCAACGTATATTAAAATATACTATATAGTATTTTAAATACATACGTATTTGTATAAAATACATTTGTAAAATTTGTAATTATATAAACATACTTTATTTTCATTTCTCATTTTTCTTATTTAATTTGGATTTTAATTTATCCCAATTAATTTTTTCCTTTCTCTATTATTTTTATCTTCACTTCCAATTTAATTTCCTTTATACGAATCTCCCAATTCTTTCACTTCCTCAATTCTCGGGATTTTCACCAATATCCCGTTCTCACAAATTTTATTTATTTTCTCTGATTTATTTTCTCCAATATTTATTTTCAATATTTATAATTTTCAATAAATGAAAAATTTACGGTTATCACATTCAATACAATTCAGTAAATAGTAACCAGTAATCCATAGTTCAGTAAAACAGTTTACAGTAATTCACAGTTCAATAAAACAATAAACTGTAGTTCAGTAACAGTGATTTACAGTTCAGTAACAGTAAACAGTAGGTTTCAGTACAGTTTAGTAATCATTTAACAGTAGGTTGAGACTAGGCAACACTCTATATAATCATGCTATAATTATCCTGGAAGGGAAACAATAATAGTATACAGTAAGATCTATAACCATAGTCTATAGAGTGTCCGTAGAGTACACTTGCCAGGTGACCCTAGGACTGCTGATGACTTGGCAGGTCAATCAGCCACACTAACAGTACAGTAACAGTGAGCATGATAATGGGGCCTAAAGTCTCAAAATCAATTTATTCATAGTAGAAAATACCTTTAAAGAATCTAAACAATTACTATTAAAGTTTAATAAAATTTCCAAAAAGGTATATTAAATTCACATTTTACTGTCCAGTAAAACAGTTAATAAAATATTCATGCTTCAGTGAGAAAATTTATAAACGTTCTAAATAATTGCGAAATATCTCAAAGAACGTTTTTAATTACATAAATATTTAAATAATATTTTTGGCGAAAATTCCAATTTATGAAAAATATTGGAAATAAGCTCCAAATTACACAATTTCACTCATTTTATGCTCATAAAATATTTCATGATATTTTAAATTTTTTGGAGGAATTTTCGGCAGCATAATAGCTGCGATTACTCTAACCCCCTGCATTTAAACATGGTATTTTTGCCAACCATAAACCATAGATTTGCATGATTTTCAAAGGAAATTCAATACCAAATAATTTCATAAAATTATACTCATCAAAATCATGCATTCGATATATCCCTACGGCCTACACACTCGTTCCTTACCTATCCCGTATTACCGACCCTTTTGGTATCACCAATTGTGATCCATCAATCCCGGCTGCAAAACAATTTTACCAAAAATCATCATTAATTTTCCTCTTATTTTTAAGCTATTAACTTTCACTAAATGCAACATGTAAGACACTGTTAATGTCTAACCAATTTAAATTACACTAGTAGTAAACCTTAACTTTCCTGTTTTGGCTCCGATTTCAGATCCGATTTCACCAGCCTTCTTCTCCTAATTTCTACAATCATTTAGCATATTCAAACCATGAAATACAGCATCTCAACCTATCTAAAACCTCTTGGTCGAATGCCCCCTTAAGCAATCCTTAATGATTTTCCAAATTCTAATGCTACCATGTTGTTTATCTTAGTCTTTTATGCATTTTGGCACCAATTTCATATAAGTTTCACCATGTTTTCCTCATACCCTTGTCCTAGCCAAAACCCCATGGTGTCCTTTCCTCTTGATTCAATTGGTTTTAAACAAAACAAATGGTAGATCTAGACTTAGCATTAAGAAAAACATAGAAATCTAACATTAGTTTTTAAGGAAGTGTAAAATCACCAAGAGATCTTACCTTTGCCGCCACCTTCTTCTTCACTTTTCTCCTTATTTTCTTCTTTGTTTGATGAGTTATGGGTGTCAATGGAGAGAGGGAATGGTGTAGGATAATTTCCTAGAAGCAACCTTGGTGAGAAAAAGTCAAGTTTGGTGGTTTTTGTTGACTTTTCCTATCTTTTCTTTCTTTTTCTTTCTTTTTCTTTCTTTTTCTTTCTTTCTTTCTTTGTGTCGTGCAACCAAATAAAGAAGAAAACAAATAGTGGCCAGCCATCCCTTGTTGACTTATACAAATGCTTCTATAAGGACAAAAATTTACCATTTTGCCCTTGGTTATTTAAATTTTGGATAATTTTGTCCTTAAGCTTCCTAGTCATAAAAATCATGTAATTGGACTCCAAATTTTAGGATTCCTTCACCAAATAATCATATTTAATGTATCTTGATGATTGGAAGCGGTTTCGTCGACATGTGGTGCAAGGCTAGTGAGAAATTACAATTTTACCCCCGTGACCTGCCGACGAATTTCTCCCATTTTAACACTGTTTCGATAAATCTCTTGACACTGTCTTATCTTACTTTTCATGTAGAATATCATGGTATTTTTACATTGTCCCAACTCATTTTATGTAACAATTGCAAATTATTTATTTTGGTGGACTAAACAATGTAATTTGGAGACAAATTTGTATATTGAGAATTTAACTTGAAGCTATAATGACAAAGAATCATTAAATTGAACTTATGAGAAATTATGGAAAATTAAGATTATGAAAATTATGGTTGGAGGTTTGAAGATGAGGATCATGAAGGAAAAAATTAATAATCTATTAGTTGGGGTAAAATGTTAATAGATGATACATGAATTATTTAAATGGTGGATGAAGAATTTTGGAAATTAAATTTATAAAGAAAATAGGTAAGTGGGAGATATATAAACATAGTCCAAATTATGTCTCAAAGAAAAAGACTAGTAAAAGAGACATTATTATTTGCTTGAAACAATATTTATGTATCTACTAATCCATTAATGTTAAATTGGGTTCTTAGAAGGTGATGAAATGAGGGCTGGAAATACAACAGAAAATGGGGTGGAAATACAAGAGAAAAAGGCTGGAAATACAAGAGCAAAGGGGCTGGAAATACAACAAAAATGGGTTGGAGATACAAGAGAAAAAATGGCTGGAAACATAAGACTAAGGGCTGGCAAATAAAGTCAAGGGGCTGGAGAAAAAATGCACAGCCACGTTTTTCTGCTCCACTCCACCAAACTGAGACAGAAGAGAGGAGCAAACTCCCTTGGTAATGTCGACAGCCCAAGTTGGGAACACCCCTCTCCCTTTCTCCTCATTTCCGGCCAAGAGCTAAGAATCCTTTCCAAACACTCTTCCATTTCACCCAAAGGCAGAAACTGATATAGGGATTTCATGGTTAAGGAGGCAACAACGAAATTGATGGAGGAAGTTGCATGCTAGAAGCTGACCAAAGAAATTGTGAGCCATGGATGCAATGGGAGTTTTGGTTCAACAAGATTAGGACAAGAGAAGTGAATGGAGAAGGAATGAGAATGAGCTGCCCATTGGTGACTGAAGAAGTGAGGGGTTGAAACCCAAAACTACAGCAGATTTAAATTTGGATTTCAGGGCAAGATAAGAGAGGTAGTAAACTAAGGTGAGTTGATGTGTTTTGCTGGAAATTAATCTATGGAAATAAAATGCAATATGTTTATTGGATTGGCATTGATGTGTAAAGGTTTGACAGCAAACAAGCTGTGAAGAAGAGACTGAAATGGTTCCAACAGATTCTGTTTGTGCATCAAATTAAGGGGGGGTAAGGTTCTAACCCTATAATGATTGATTATTATGCATGAAAATGATATTGTGATGAGCTAAATTTAAATGGCTATGGTTAGATAAAGATAAACTGAAATTCTGACTTGATGTTGAATCTAGAATTTGCTGTTCTGTCTAGGTGGAAAATTAAAACGAGCAGTTTAATAGTTCTGTATGGAGAAAAATTCTGGAAAAATTACGAATTATGGCCCTTTAAGTTACAAGCAAGTCAGTTTTGGAATTTCTTGAATTGGACTTCTGTAGCTTGAGTTATGCACAAACGAGTGCAGGGTGTTCTGTCTAGAAACGTGAATCACAGTGCTGATTTTGAAAAAACATAGCAAATGACCTAAATTGAATTAGATTGCAAGCCTTACATGTCTAGAAAGATAATTAAGTTAGGAGCATGATGGTTCTAGGTTTGCATCATTTGGATACTCCTATAACCATATATGAGACAGTTTGTGCATATTCGTCAGTGTTTTACTGTGTCAGGAAACTGCTGAACATACTGAAACTTTGGGAAATTTCTGGTGTTGATATAGGAAAAGTTAAATTATGAATCTTACATTTCTAAATATGGAAATGAGTTAACTTTCATCTAGTTTTGGAATTTCCAGATTTGGAACTTCATGGCTTAAGATATGTATGAATGCATGCAGGATACTCACTGCTGAGGACAGATTTTTAATGTAAACTTCAAATATTCATAGAAAATTGCCCAGATCATATATGACTGCAAACGTTACATGTTCAAAAGGATAAATGAGTCATGATTGACATGGTATTGGGTTTGTACAGATCTGATATCCCTATAGTTGGCAGTAAGCATTTTACTGAACACAAGTCAGGAAATTTTCTGCCTACTGTGCCAGATTTGGACCAAGGTCTAAAAATTGATGGGAAATGGCACAAAACGAATTAGGAAATGAGCCTTATATGTCTAAATAGGGATTTGAGTTAGAAGTAATATAAAAATTACGGTTTGATAATTAAGTTCTGAAAATTATACTTAAGTCTAGCGCAATACCATAAGGTCCAAAACCTTAAAGGACAGAAATGGACCAAATGGGTCATAAGTAGTTCAAATGAACGAAAAGAGAATAAACGGTGCTACTAACGTTTGAATAACTCTGGAAACACAGCCAAGTATTGTTTCTTGTTGAATTATACAATGCTTAATGTTAGCTTATGATTGGAAATACTAAGATCGATGGATGTATAGAGATTGATTCAATCTACTATGTGTTATGTAGAGGGTTGTCCTAAGGACTAAGTTTGACCCAAAATCAATTGATACTCCAAGACTTGTTAGGCGAGGGAGAATTGATTCAGAAGCTAAGGAAGTACTGTAAGTAACCCTAAGCGACTACTTGCATCCAAATTGTTTAATGCTATAAATTCTTGGAATTTGGCAATTGAAATAGAATGAATGCTGCAAATGAGATGTCTTCCCTTGACAGTTGATTTTGCTTTTCTAGAAATGGTTTCTAAACAAATGATGGCTCGCAAGAAATGTGCTGTTTACGTGTACTATAAAATCAAGGAATACTTAAAATGTTTTAAAGGTTTAAATTAAATTCGAATTTAATATGATTTTATACCTTGTTGATATTTAAATGCCTTGTGAGCCTTGTTTCATGGAATTACCTTTTTATGAACTACGATGATTGCTATGAGGTCAGGGAAGATTGAATTTGATTTTTAAGACTACTGGATTTCTGTTTTAGACCCGGGGTATTGAGACCTTAGGGCACCGTACCTTGAGAATTTTATAGACACATTTGATTGAATTAGAGCACTGTTTCTCGAGTATAAGTCTCGGAAACGATCGGCTTGTCCCGTATATTACGTTGGGCAGGTCCCGGTGTCATGTGCGCAATGATGCTGGGGGTCTATGCATAGGCATGTCCCTTATGGGATGATTGCTACGGTTAGCTACCGTAGATCGTTCAGTGTTAGCTCTAAGTAACATCGATTGATACTATGTGGACTCTCTTGGTACTATAATTGGTTTTATTGACCGCACTGCATACTTTATGTATGGTTTGATATTGAGACTTTTAGTCTAATGATGAAACTCTATATTTGACTACGAATTGTTATTGAGTTTCCATATCGTATTTTAAGTTTTAATGCAGCATAATTGATTTGATATAATTGAAAGTGATTTGAATGAGCTTTCATAATTGAGGGATGCTTGGTATTATTAAGTTGCTTCTGTAGTTACTTACTGAGTTTACGACTCACTCCCTCTTCTTTCCCTCCCTTTCAGATTGAGGATTTCTGTCACATTATCTTCGTTGAGGAGCTCCTCTGGAGTGCATCCTCATGTACATTGTAAGGTATATGGCTCCCAACAAAGTATATAGATACGATTGGTTAATGGCACAGTGTGTTTTGGTTTCAGTTGATTGTATATACATATTATACATCAAGTCTGGGATGTAGGCTAGCTTTTACTGTTGTTGAATTGATATTGAATTTATGCTTGTTTGAGATAAAAGTGATATGGTAATATATGATTACAAATATATGTGTTTAAGCAAGACAGGAGTGCACGATATGAAATTTCTTCAGGCACTGAAGGTAAAGACAAGAATCGGTTTACCTATGATATTAAAGTTGGAGAATAGCTAATCATGATAACCTGATAATTTAAATTTGGATGGATAATAATTATGCTAGATGATTATGCTTCATGATTATGCTTCATGATTATGCTTCAACTATTAAAGGATAGAAATGGGACCTTAGTGATCAAGGATCGTTTAAAACCGAATTGTGACTATGCAATTACCTACAAACGATGAAATAAAAAAATAAATTAGCTCACAAATTTAGGCTTCCGTAATGAATAAGAGAAAAGTCCGAATGTGACAAGTTGGTATCAGAGCGAGTTTGTTCGTGTCTATATAGGTCGATAGAGTTAGCTTACATCCCAGTACACTGTGCCTGTGTCTATTCTTGAACTGTGGTTGCCATATAAATTGTACTAAACTGTTTGTTTATGTTTGAGAGAAGTAAAGTGAAAATGAGGAAGAGAGATAGACTACAACGAGTTCCTCCTTAAGAGTGATCTAGGTCTTTGACCTTTCTACCTCCTCCATGACCTTTTTGATCCCAAATCTCAATGTCAAAATGGGCCAGTCAACAAGGACTGTAGGAGAATTGCAATAGACCGTATAGAACTTGACAGCCTTTATGACTTATCAATTTGGAGGCAACCCTAATTAACCTCCAGCTCAGGCTCCAGCACAAGCACCAACCCCTACTACGCCATAACTTCAGGTTGCTCTACAGTAACGGGCTGTGCCATCACAGCCACTAGTGTCGCCAATGCTACCTCCAGTGCCTCCACCGTAGACTAAGGAACAGGTGGACAAGAATTTGAATAGATTGCGACAATTCCAAAAGATGAACTTGCCTACCTTTAAGGGTGTGAAAGATCCAGAGGTAGCTAAGGAGTGGATTGAGCAGTAATAAATGATAAAGCCTGAACTGATTGATCAGATTCATTAGAAGCAGAAAGAGGATTCCCCATTAAGAGAGATTGTTTGTGAAAATAAAGATTGATGGAAATTGAGTGATGATACGATTGCCTAGTGATTTCAACTTCGCTAGTAAATACTAAACGTCATAACTTGTGGTATATTGATATGATGCTAGAATGTGGCAAAGTATAATGTGGTAGCGACAATGTATTGATATATCGAATCCGCCAAATTTAATGAGGAATTGTTATAGCACTTAGGATTACTTATGGAAATAATATAGTAATAGTGGACTTTGATTGATTTTTAGCTTGAGTACGCATGGATAACTCGAGAATGATATAGAATCTTGTGGAATAATAGTGGATTCGAAATGATACTAACAAAGGTATAATAGGTTATGTGGATAATGAAATTCACTTGTATAAGTGTAAATGATGGAAATACAGATGGCTTGAATTGATGATTTATGATTGTGAATTAAATTTCTATTGTTTAAAAGAGTTCTTGCTAAGAACAAATATTCATCTGCACGGAATTGATGCCTATTTGATCTAATCAGAGATGTATAAGGAATTCATAAGACTAGTCTCTGTACAAGGCGTCATCAGCTAATAGTTGGAGACTGATAACCATAAGATAATATTTAGAATTTGACAATTTCTTACGAGTTCTTATTGAGATTTACAAGATTAATGAAATACCATGTGAAGTATGTAAGCCCAATGAATGAGGTTTTTAGACCCTACATGGACAAAATGATGAGAGTGAAAAGATGAACATGTAATAAGAAGATAAAATTACACGAGGATTAGGGAACATGAGTATGAAACAGTTCCCAAACTAAGACAAAGTGATTCTTTTGGTTATCACATGATTATGGTTAGATGTGAGATTAAGCCAAATTCGATAGAGGAAATTTAATGATACTCAAGGGAGTAAATAAATGAATTACATTTTTACTGCTAGTAATGTGAATGGAAAAATGTTATATAGATATACCACCTCGAAATGATAGAAATGGTGGAATTGTATAGATAATGTGGTGCTTAAATGGATAATTCAAGGATTCAATCATAGAATCTAAATTATGAAAAGAGTATATTCTCGGGTATATTCTAAAAATTTAAGTGATATTGAATATACCATAAGGATAAGAGATGTAATGACCATACTACATGAAAAGAGACATGGAGAGAAAAGGATTGTCTCATGATTTATTACTGTAAGAGATGATTAATAGTAAAATCTGTAATGAGATGCAGCCTTGATGGAATAAATGTGAAAATGAATGTTGTGAACGATAAAGAGTTTAAAAGAGATATGATGATATGGAAGTGATTAAAGACTGATTGTCTAAATAGAATCAAATTCCATTATCAAACTCCTAGATTCTATAGTGCCATAGTCGGAGTATGAGTATGAAACAATGAGAATGTATATGTACAAGCCCAGTGAGCATTACATGTAAGGGGAATCTTTGAGTTGCCATATGCTAATAGAAAATAGCAAAAGGCTTGAGACCCCAAATGTACTGATAGCACCGTTCCTTACTAATGTAAATATATGAGCATGATATATAAAAGCTCTATGATATTGAGAAAGCGTGTGCACGAGATGTGAAAGCTACTGGGACAATTACTACTACTGATTAAATTGGGTAACTGATAGTTATCAAACTATATTGACTTGGCACCAAATAAGAAAGATGGCTAATGAACAGTATGAATCATATGTGATATGAGAATGATTAATGATCATACCTAGGCCATATTTATACATGATTTTTGGATAGCCATGAGAGGATGGCATGTGATGAATATGCTTAATTGCATATTGAAATCATTGACATAGCTACGAACCTTAAGTATTTCAACATGTGTCTTGATGTAATACATGGACATACTTAGCATAAGCCTTGAGCTATTAGAATCGTTTGATTTTGATCATGCATGGATTTGAGGGTTAATACATTTGGAAATCTTAAATATGTGGGCTGTTTTGATTGACAGAAAAAGAAATCGAACTATGCGTTGAGCTTTATATTTTAGAGAGCCATTCAAACCTAAGGCCTTATGCTAACTTTATTTTCCTATGAAGAGAATATAAGATTTAATCGAATACATGATCTAGCTTTGCTTTGAGAGCTATATGAAATTTGGAATTGCGATTTTAAACTAAGAAACTTGAATTTTGAGGATTGGGCATCCTTGATGAGCTTTAGTAGAGTCCCAAGTGTGATATCAATTGTGCTTATTGGATTTGACCAATAAGGTTTGGACTTGTCCACAATAGTGGCAAGAAACAGTTATTGAACTTGTTCACCATGCTTGACAAAAAAAAATTGGACTTTATGGATATGTCTCAAAACAAAAAGAGTTAAGGTCTGATCTTCATTTGAAATTGAAGTATGTGTTAGATCATGTATATTTTGAAAAGTCCTTTGGTCTTCAAACTCTACTAATGGAGAAGGTTTTAATGGAGTTGATATTAAATACAACTGATTATAGAAGTTATGAATCCTTGAGTACTAGTGGAGACCTTTAAAGAATGTGAAGCAAGGTGATAACTTGATTTCAAAGCTAAGATTTTGTGAGATAAGATAATCAAGATCGTCTTAAAATGGCATGGATCTTAGCTCAACTTGATGGTTTTGGAATTATAAAAGGATATATGTTTGTAATGTGTAAATTAATGACATACATCTAATTTGTGGATTGGTTGAATATTGAGATTAAGATCTAATGTAAAATGAATTTGATTCATGGATTAGTGGCAATCTATGAATTCAACTTTGAATTCACCAAGTATGGATTAAAAGGGATACGGGAAGTGCAATAAGAGAAAAACAACCTCACCTTTTCAACATGATCTTGATCAAATTTGGAGGACCAAATTTTCTAAGGTGGGGAGGATGTAACAATTGCAAATTATTTTTTTTGGTGGACTAAACAATGAAATTTAGAGACAAATTTGTATATTGAGAATTTAACTTGAAGCTATAATGACAAAGAATCATTAAATTGAACTTATGAGAAATTATGGAAAATTAAGATTATGGAAATTATGGTTGGAGGTTTGCAGATGAGGATCATGAAGGAAAAAATTAATAATCTATTAGTTGGGGTAAAATGTTAATAGATGATACATGAATTATTTAAATGGTGGATGAAGAATTTTGGAAATTAAATTTATAAAGACAATAGGAAGTGGGAGATATATAAACATAGTCCAAATTATGTCTCAAAGAGAAAGACTAGTTAAAGAGACATTATTATTTGCTTGAAACAATAGTTATGTATCTACTAATCCATTAATGTTAAATTGGGTTATTAGAAGGTGACGAAATGAGGGCTGGAAATACAACAGAAAATGGGCTGGAAATACAAGAGAAAAAGGTTGGAAATACAAGAGCAAAGGGGCTGGAAATACAACAGAAATGGGCTGGAGATACAAGAGAAAAAAAGGCTGGATACATAAGACTAAGGGCTGGCAAATAAAGTCAAGGGGCTGGAGAAAAAATGCACAGCCATGTTTTTCTGTTAAACTCCACCAAACTGAGACAGAAGAGAGGAGCAAACTCCCTTGGTAATGTCGACAGCCCAAGTTGGGAACACCCCTCTCCCTTTCTCCTCATTTCCGGCCAAGAGCTAAGAATCCTCTCCAAACACTCTTCCATTTCACCCAAGGGCAGGAACTGATCTAGGGATTTCATGGTTAAGGAGGCAACAACGAAATTGATGGAGGAAGTTGCATGCTAGAAGCTGACCAAAGAAATCGAGCCATGGATGCAATGGGAGTTTTGGTTCAACAAGATTAGGACAAGAGAAGTGAATGGAGAAGGAATGAGAATGAGCTGCCCATTGGTGACTGAAGAAGTGAGGGGTTGAAACCCAAAACTACAGAAGATTTAAATTGGGATTTCAGGGCAAGATAAGAGAGGTAGTGAACTAAGGTGAGTTGATGTGTTTTGCTGGAAATTAATCTATGGAAATAAAATGCAATATGTTTATTGGATTGACATTGATGTGTATAGGTTTGACAGCAAACAAGCTGTGAAGAAGAGACTAAAATGGTTCCAACAGATTCTGTTTGTGCATCAAATTAAGGGGGGTAAGGTTCTAACCCTATAATGATTGATTATTATGCATGAAAATGATATTGTGATGAGCTAAATTTAAATGGCTATGGTTAGATAAAGATAAACTGAAATTCTGACTTGATGTTGAATCTAGAATTTGCTATTCTGTCTAGGTGGAAAATTAAAACGAGCAGTTTAATAGTTCTGTATGGAGAAAAATTCTGGAAAAATTACGAATTATGGCCCTTTAAGTTACAAGAAAGTCAGTTTTGGAATTTCTTGAATTGGACTTCTGTAGCTTGAGTTATGCACAAACGAGTGCAGGGTGTTCTGTCTAGAAACGTGAATCACAGTGGTGACTTTGAAAAATCATAGCAAATGGCCTAAATTGAATTAGGTTGCAAGCCTTACATGTCTAGAAAGGTAATTAAGTTAGGAGCATGATGGTTCTGGGTTTGCATCATTTGGATACTCCTATAACCAGATATGAGACAGTTTGTGCATATTCGTCAGTGTTTTACTGTGTCAGGAAACTGCTGAACATACTGAAACTTTGGGAAATTTCTGGTGTTGTTATAGGAAGAGTTAAATTATGAATCTTACATTTCTAAATAGGGAAATGAGTGAACTTTCATCTAGTTTTGGAATTTGGGAACTTCATGGCTTAAGATATCTATGAATGCATGCAGGATACTCACTGCTGGGAACAAATTTTTAATGTAAACTTCAAATATTCATAGAAAATTGCCCAGATCATATATGACTGCAAACTTTATATGTTCAAAAGGATAAATGAGTCATGATTGACATGGTATTGGGATTGTACAGATCTCATATCCCTATAGTTGGCAGTAAGCATTTTACTGAACACAGGTCAGGAAATTTCCTGCCTACTATGCCAGATTTGGACCAAGATCTAAAAATTGATGGGAAATGGCACAAAACGAATTAGGAAATGAGTCTTATATGTCTAAATAGGGATTTGAGTTAGAAGTAATATAAAAATTACGGTTTGATAATTAAGTTCGGAATATTATACTTAAGTCTAGCACAATACCATAAGGTCCAAAACCTTAAAGGACAGAAATGGACCAAATGGGTCATAAGTAGTTCAAATGAACGAAAAGAGAATAAACGGTGCTACTAACGTTTGAATAACTCTGGAAACACAGCCAAGTATTGTTTCTTGTTGAATTATACAATGCTTAATGTTAGCTTATGATTGGAAATACTAAGATCGATAGATGTATAGAGATTGATTCAATCTATTATGTGTTATGTAGAGGGTTGTCCTAAGGACTAAGTTTGACCCAAAATCAATCAATACTCCAAGACTTGTTAGGCGAGGGAGAACTGATTCAGAAGCTAAGGAAGTACTGTAAGTAACCCTAAGGGACTACTTGCATCCAAATTGTTTAATGCTATAAATTCTTGGAATTTGGCAATTGAAATAGAATGAATGCTGCAAATGAGATGTCTTCCCTTGACAGTTGATTTTGCTTTTCTAGAAATGGTTTGTAAACAAATGATGGCTCGCAAGAAATGTACTGTTTGCGCGTATTATAAAATCAAGGAATACTTAAAATGTTTTAAAGGTTTAAATTAAATTCGAATTTAATATGATTTTATACCTTGTTGATATTTAAATGCCGTGTGAGCCTTGTTTCATGGAATTACCTTTTTATGAACTATGATGATTGCTATGAGGTCAGGGAAGATTGAATTTGGTTTTTAAGACTACTGGATTTCTGTTTTAGACCCGGGGTATTGAGACCTTAGGGCACCCTACCTTGAGAATTTTATAGACACATTTGATTGACTTAGAGCACTGTTTCTCGAGTATAAGTCTCGAAAACGATCGGCTTGTCCCGTATATTGCGTTGGGCAGGTCCCGGTGTCATGTGCGCAATGATGCTAGGGGTCTATGCATAGGCACGTCCCTTATGGGATGATTGCTACGGTTAGCTACCGTAGATCGTTTAGTGTTAGCTCTAAGTAACATCGATTGATACTATGTGGACTCTCTTGGTACTATGATTGGTTTTATTGATCGCACTGCATACTTTATGTATGGTTTGATATTGAGACTTTTAGTCTAATGATGGAACTATATATTTGACTACGAATTGTTATTGAGTTTCCATATTGTATTTTAAGTTTTAATGCAGCATAATTGATTTGATATAAATGAAAGTGATTTGAATGAGCTTTCATAATTGAGGGATGCTTGGTATTATTAAGTTGCTTCTGTAGTTACTTATTGAGTTTACAACTCACTCCCCTCTTCTTTCCCTCCCTTTCAGATTGAGGATTTCTGTCACATTATCTTCGTTGAGGAGCTCCTCCGGAGTGCATCCTCATGTACATTGTAAGGTATATGGCTCCCAGCAAAGTATATAGACACAGTTGGTTAATGGCACAGTGTGTTTTGGTTTCAGTTGATTGTATATACATATTATACATTGAGTCTGGGATGTAAGCTAGCTTTTACTGTTGTTGAATTGATATTGAATTTATGCTTGTTTGAGATAAAAGTGATATGGTAATATATGATTACAAATATATGTGTTTAAGCAAGACAGGAGTGCATGATATGAAATTTCTTGAGGCACTGAAGGTAATGACAAGAATCGGTTTACCTATGATATTAAAGTTGGAGAATAGCTAATCATGATAATCTGATAATTTAAATTTGGATGGATAATAATTATGCTAGATGATTATGCTTCAACTATTAAAGGATAGAAATGGGACCTTAGTGATCAAGGATCGCTTAAAACCGAATTGTGACCTATGCAGTTACCTACAAACGATGAAATAAAAAAAATTTTAGCTCACAAATTTAGGCTTCCGTAATGAATAAGAGAAAAATCCGGATGTGACATTTTAGTTTGAGCGTAATTTACGAAAATGCCTTTAGGACGTAACTATCATTTTCCAATTTGTTTCCCACCTTCACAAAATAATTCAAAATAATTCATAATAATATAATTCAATGATTTTAAACCTCAAATTCATCATACTATATTTTATTACACACTGTCCACAGTATTTTTAGTCTCGAGCCCATCTAAACACATTAAAGATAAGTGGGGCCCACATCACACTTTCACTCATAATCACTTAGCACATAAATTTTCACTCAAAAATTAATTATATATTACATATACAGTACAGTAAAATCGGGTCTCACACCCATTGATCAAATGAAACCAACAACTATCCAAGCGTAGTATACGAGACAGTCTAAAATACCTTAAGAAAACAACGAAGCATAAAGTGGTGTTCGATCAAATGTTTAGCAGCCTAGTCTCACAAATCGAATAGTACTATGTACCAAATCGTTCATCAAATATAGGAGTACATGTAAACAGTCAATCCAAATAATGCTTGGTTTGCTTGATTTATTTTCCAAACCTTTAAAATCTCATTACTGGTTTATAAACTCAACTTCAAAGTAAATTTTTACGGTAAATACATATATATTTATTTATGTACATAAATAGAAAATCTTTGAAACATAGTTCTTTCGAAAAAATCAGTACAAGATCATTATTTAGAAACCATGCGAAATCTATATAAATATATATATATATATATTATCAAGCCAAAAGCAATACAAGCATGTATTGTCTCATAAATCCAAATGTGCTCAGCAATGATATAAACACAATATCAGGATGTCATTCAAGTAAGGAAACCAAAACAGTTTCAATTATATATTTTTTCAAACCATTATATTTCCACTCATAACACCAAGCAATGCGAGTGTGCAACCAAGGCCTCTTGGTATGCAACTTAGCCCATTAGCTCTCCCTAATTTGGTGCCATAAGTTGCACCCTTGCACCTCCATTTATAAGTCCTTTGTTCTATCCAATTCAAAGCAGCGCCGAATCAAACTGTGATAATCGTAAATTATTCCATTTATTGGAATCTATTAATATTGGAAACTTAGTGAAATAAATAAATGAATTAATTATGAGATCGGAATATTGTGGAAATTCCGAAAATGGAGGAAGTGACGGAATTGGGAAATTCGAGTGAAAGAAATTAAGTTGGAAATAAAATAAGGAATAGAGGAAATTTAATTTGGATAAATAGAAATCCAAATTAAATAAGAAAATAAGAAATAAAAGAGAAATATATTTATATAATTATATATTATATAAATGTATTTTTATACAAATACATATGTACTGAAATACTATATAGTATATATTAATATACATTGGTATATTTATGTATATATATTATTTTATCAATTTAAATAATACATATGTATACAAGTATAATATTTTATGTATATATAAATATATATACATACGTATATGGAAAATGTAAATATTGAATTACATTAAAGTTTGAAAATATATAAAGGTTATTTAATTTTAAAGTATATAAATATACATATATATATACTAGATATATATTTTGTAATACATAATATATCTATCTTTATATTATATATATATATATATATATATATCTAGTATTATACTATATATAAATTAATATAATCATATTTAAATATATAGTATAAATGTATAAAATATATCTATTTATATATTGATATATTATGTTTACATATATATATATATATATATATATATATATATATATATATATGTATATTATATAAATATAATATATATTATATTATAGATAAAAATAGAAAGGAGATAAAAATGGAAAGAAAGAAGAGAAGGAATCGGGAGGAACCCGATCCTCCCAGATGAGGTCGACGGCGGCGGAGCTACCACTGTAGGCGAGGGAGAAAGGAAGAGAGTGAATCTCCACCGGCCAGAGGAAGAAAAGAGATAACTGGCGGCGGGAAAGGAGAAGGAAGGAAGGAAGACCGGCGGAAAACCGAAAAGAGAAAAAGAGAAAATGGATCTGGCGGTGCCGGCCAAACCGGCCACCGCCACTGCAGCCACACCACCGCCGGAGGAAGAAGAAGACGTGGGAAGCCACCGTTGAACGGTGGGGAACGGCGGAGGAAGGCCGACGGAGGAAGAGAAGGAACCGAACCAAAACCGAGTAGATCCGCCGCCGTGCCGCCGATTCGGGATGAATGGAGGTCAGATCCGGCTTCACCGTCACGCCGGCCAGCTGCTGAGTCATTGAGCCGCCGGAGAACCGGCCACCGGTGAAGAACCGGCGGTGAGGGGGGGTGGCCGATTCGGCTTGGAAGAAAAAGAAAAAGGAAAAAGAAAAAGAAAAAGAAAAGAGAAAAAGAAAGAAAAGAGGAAAAAGAAGAAAGAGGAAAAGAAAAAGAATTCCGGGAATTTGAAAAATTCCCGGGAATTCGAAAAATTCCCGGGAATTCGAAAAATTCCCGGGAATTCGAAAAATTCCTGGGAATTCGAAAATCCGAAAAATCCCGGGCACTCGGTAAGGATTTCGGAAATTAATTCTGAATAATTAATTTGAATAAATTATGGAAAAATTCTAATTTTTAGAATTTTAATTTCCAAAAAATTTCCTCGATAACCGAGCCGATGGAATCGGGCGAGGTGAACATGGGCGCGACCTTCGAGAGGCAGTCGCCGACCCGAGAATGGTAAGGGAGACATGTGCCACCTGTAAGGATATTCGACCATGTTTTTAAATTGCATTTAATTTTATAAATGCTATTGATAATTATCGGTTTATAATGTGGTGATTTATCGGTTTTAAATTGTGGTGAAATACCAGTTGAAAAATATAAACTGTATTTTCCGTGCAGGAGGCTAGCCAAATCGGCAGCCGTTATACTGCTGAAAAATTACCGAAAATCACCGAAAACCAAAATAAAAGATTTGATTTCACGTGAATCGATTTTCGAATACGAAAATCGAGAAATTAAGTAAATTTCATAAAACATGAATATAGTGATATTTAATTTTAAAATATTCATGTTTTTGAAAATGGTGAAAAAGGAAATCACCTAAATTTATCTCGATAGGTGATATTTCACATGAAACGAGGTGAAAAATGAAAAGGACCAAAGTGAATATTTTAATAATTTTTCTTCAAATAATTTTTCTTTTGCTACAATGTCGAAATACTCCCATACCTTGCTTGTTTTTTTCGACTAAACTTCGGTCTTGATGATGTAGCAGCAGTGGTGGCAGCTGATGATTGTGTTTGAGCATGACTTCCTCCACGACCACGACCACGACCAAACGATGGTGCCAAAGGAAGCTCCTCCTCCGGATGAATATCGAGTTCGATTTCATTAAATGATTCGTCACCCAAATTAGGAATTTCAGTAGAATCAAAAGGTCGAGAAACAGAGCATGAACGACGAAAGAAATTTGACATTTTTATATTTTTTTGAAAATAAATATATGTTAAAAATTAAAAAAATAGATGTATGATATATATAATATATTGGAATTTGAAAATTGAAACTTGAAAATTAAAAGTAAAATTTGCAAAATTATAAAATAAAAAGAAAAGTGAAATTTATAAAGAAAATGATGATATTATAAATTGGAATAAGGAATATATATAATATATTAGAATTTGAAAATTAAAAGTAAAATTTGTAAAATTATAAAATAAAAAGAAAAATGAAATTTAGAAAGGAAATGATGATATTATAAATTTGGAAGAAGGGAATTTAAGTGAATTTGAGAGAGGTTGAGTGAATATTGAGAGAGTATGTGAGTGAAGAGAATAAGAGTAGATGAATATAGAAGAAATGTAAATGAAAATAGAAGATTATAGAGGTATTTATAGGAAAAAATTAGAATAAAAAAATAAAAAAAATTAAAAAAAAAGATTGATGGGCAACGGCCATTTGGTCGTTGCCCATCAAAGTTCAAACACAGAGCAGAGGTTGCCTCTGCTCTGCACATACTGCAGTTGCACTGCAGTGCAACTGCAGTGCAGGGACTGCGCAGTGGCAGCAAAGGTTTTTTTTATTTAATTAAAATTAAAAATTAAAAAAAATTAAAAAAAGGCCGTTGCCCCATCAAAATGATTGCAGTTGCACTGCAGTGCAACAGTGCAACTACAGTCAAAAAGTTCTATATTTTTTTTAATTTTTTTTAACCGGACCGGTTCAAACCAGTCCGGTTTGGTCCGGGCCCGATAACGGGTCGGGCCCTTACCGGGCCCGGTTTTTAAATTTTAAAATCGGCCCAGCCCGGTATGCTGGTTCCGAACCGGTACAGTACCAGTTCGGATTTTGGGCCGGATTGACCCGATCCGATTGCGAACCGGGTCGGGCCAACTCGGCCCAATAATCACCTCTAGCCCAACCGGATAAGTTGTGTAGAAAAACGTGAAAAATGTGGTCACGGGATGTGACAGATTAAATGGTATCAGAGCATAGTTGGCCTGATGTCTGTGAATACTTTTGGAAGGAAAAGTGTTAAACATCCCCGGTAGTACTGTGTCGTCTAAATACATAGAGAAAATAAATGATTGTAAACTGAGTATAATGATTTAAAGGGAGTGAGAAAGTGTCAATTGAGAATGTTAAAGAAATAATAGGCTCAGAAATTACCAGAATGTTGGTGATCTTATAATCTAAATGAAGGCCTGTACAGTAAGGAACCGAAAGGACTCGGTGAGGGTCCCACCAGTACTTTTCTGTCCAGATCGAACTAAGACCTGAAAATGATGATATAAAGGAGGGGAATGAAATATCATCATTAAATAGACCTTAAGATCACCAAATGAAGGTATTTTGAAGAGAGAGAAAACTTTTAGCCAAAAATGACCAAAATACCCCTACCTTCAAAATTTTACCTAGAGCCATAATAGACTAACAGAAGGTGGAATTAATTGATTTGACAGAGTAAATGATGGTGTAAAGCTGTATTACAAGCAAAATGATCCCAATTATGGATCCTAGTGGACTTCTCTGTCGAAATCAAACAAGATCTTCAATTGTTGATATTAGTATGAGAAGGGATACTATCAGCACATAGATGATAAGATATTGAGTTAGATGTATACTGAGGAGAAAGAAAAAATGACGAAATGACGAAAATACCCCTATGTTGGGCGATGTTCGGAACAGCGATAAAACCGAGCTGAATTGGAATCCATTGATAGTAATGGAGCTACTAATGGCATAGAGGAGATGATATGAATATAACGATTCCTATTACTGATTCCACTTACACGTAGATTATGGACGCGAATGGTGAGTGACCTAGTGAACGGACTGGGCCTCACGATGGATCCATGAGGGGGCTAGTGTGTTCGCCAAAAAAGGACGGTATAGATATGTACAGGCAGACGACGGATGGGCCGAGGCCTTACACGGTGCGATCCAATAATTGTATAGTGGAATGTCATAAGATGATTGGCCCGGTTATAGACTGTAAGGGCCGGAATTCAGAGTGTATTGAATTATTATGGGATCGTTGGATATTATGAAAAGTGAGATGACTATAGAAATGACTGAGAAAGTGAATAGTACAAATAATGAAATCAAGGTGGATAATATTTCAAAATGATTTGAATATTAAATGTTTTTACCTTGAGGATATATATAGTGAAAATGATAAGACATGAGATGAAATGTCTGCAATAATAAGAGATGTGTGACTAAAGAAAATATCGGATATGATCCCCGATAAATTTTTCAAAGTTGTATAGATTGGAAAAATCGAGCTAACATTGGCTCGGTTGATTATATGAAATCTAATTCTGAGCTTATATCGGAAACATAGAAAGAATCCGAAAAGCTTTACAACTACTTTGGAAAATGTGTGAATAATGAAATTCACTTGTAGAGGTATGATTGATGGAAATACAGATAGTATGATTTGAGGTTAATGAAGTTATCTGTATAAGTATTCTACGTGAAAATGGACGCTTTATTAAATTAATCTGAAATATATGAGGAGTTATAAGACTAGCCTCAATATAAAGCGTCATTAAATAAAAGATTGGATATTGATGTCCATAAGATGATGATTAGAACTCGAAGTGAATTTTTACGAGTTCCTATTGAGGTTACAAGGTTAATGAATTACCTTGTGAGGTATAAACCTAAGGAGTGAGATATCGAAATAGTTAAGGATACAAATGGAACAGGAGCAGCATCATGATATATAATCCTTTAAACTCTCAGAGACTGTGGACTTATGTTAAGATTAGCGAATAAGAGACTTGGCTAGACAGTATCTCTTTCTGGGATATATGATCTTGAGATGACAGAATGACAGTGAATCTGTCTATGATAGAGAGATAATGATTGAGATACGGAATTACTGAGTCTAGCTAGATACTAATGCCAATATATAAAAGAGTTATGGGATTAGCTGCTCTACTAATGGATATAATGAAAGAAACTAAAGTCGGTAAATGGATAAGTGGGAAGAGAAGATGGTATGCAAAATGTTAAGAGATTATACTGTACAATAACATACCACTTGAGAAAACCGACTGAAATGATGAGAGTGAAAATACGGAAATGAAATAAGAAAGTATGTAGAATGATGAGAAGGGAACACCAATATGAAATAGTTCCCGAAATTAAGACTGAAAGTAATTTCATGTTGGTTATCACATGACTGTGGCTAAATGTAAAAACAAGCCAGATTTGATAAGTGAGAATAATAGTACTCAAAGGAGTAAGATAATTGATATGTTTACTGCCAATATATAAATGAAAAATGATTATACATATAACCACCGTAACATGATAGAAATGGTGGAAGTGTATAGATGATGTGGTGATTAAATATATAAATTGAGGATTCAATTGTGGAATCTAAATTATGAAAAGAGATTTAAAGACCATACTATATGAAGAGAACATGATTGTCTCATGATTTATGATTGTAAGAGATGATCCACAGTAAAGTCGGCAAGTGAGATGCAGCCTTGGTGGAATAAATGTGAAAATGAATATTGTGGACAATAAAGAGTTCAAAAGAGAAATGATGATATGGAAGTGATTAAAGATTGAAGATTTGAATAGAATCACTTTCCATTATCAGACTCTTAGATTCTCTAGTGCCATAGTTGAAGTATGAGTGTGAAATGGTGTGAAAGTATGTATACAGTTCCAGTAAGCATTACATGTGATGGGAGTTTTTGAGATGTCATATGCTTAATGAAAATAGCAAAGGCTTCGAGATCCCAAGTGTACTGATAGCACTGCTCCATACTGATGTATACATATATGAGCGTGAGATGTAAACGCTCCATGATGTTTGGAAAGCGTGTGCATGAGATGTATAAGTTACTAGGACAATCGCATATAACTGACTGACATGTGTAATTGATAGTTTTAAACTATATCGACTTGGCACTAAGTGAGAAAAATGGATGATGAACAGCATAGATCAGCTATGATATGAACAATGGTGTGAATGGACTCTTATGTGAAAAGAGTAGAAATGAATAACTCCGGATTTGAGAAAGGAACTTACGGGAGTATAGATATATATGATGAAAGACAGCATGTAGTGGTCTAAAATACTCTTGATGTTGAAAATGTACTGGCAGTATCACTTGGAGGATGACCTAGAGGTCAAAAGTCGTAAGTATATGGCATGTACCACCTTTGGACTTAAGTTAAATTCGGAGGACTGAATTTCTTAAGGTGGGGAGAATGTGATAACCATAAATTATTCCATTTATTGGAATCTATTAATATTGGAAACTTAGTGAAATAAATAAATGAATTAATTATTAGATCGGAATATTGTGGAAATTCCGAAAATGGAGGAAGTGACGGAATTGGGAAATTCGAGTGAAAGAAATTAAGTTGGAAATAAAATAAGGAATAGAGGAAATTTAATTTGGATAAATAGAAATCCAAAATAAATAAGAAAATAAAAAATAAAAGAGAAATATATTTATATAATTATATATTATATAAATGTATTTTTATACAAATACATATGTACTGAAATACTATAT